>JAMZAV010003336.1:0-71156 GCA_024449915.1 Sweltsa coloradensis
GTGGGGGGCCTTATGCTTAAAAACCTAATATTCAATAATAATAATAATGATAATATTGTATCACATATGCGCTTCGTGCCCCCCACCCCCTAACCTATGCTTTTCCCCTTGTAACAGAGTTGGCCCATACCAACTGCAAAAGTAGGGCCTACGGTGATAACAAATATTTTTAGGTAGACCTAGGGAGGTCGATGTGCCTTAGCGGGTGAAGTAGCAGAATGGTAGGCCTAAATCAAATCAGAACTATTAATTTGTCTTTTTCTTGCTTGTATTTACCCTACTATTGTAGGCCTACCTAGATATCATTTTGTCATCCTTCCGATCCCTCATCTTCCATAATCGCTACCACGTAGGCCTAAGTTGCAAGATATATCGAGTCAGAATTTAGTGAAGCCATCACCCGACCTGCATTTATAGCCTACACACAAATGACTAATTTGTGATGCATATTGACCTGCAGGAATGGCTGGAATGCCTTAAAAATATAGTTTAAAATCAAATAGGCCTAGGCCTATAGGTAACCAGTTCCAATGCATTTTTATAGTTTTGTTTTGTGCATAATTAGGGTACGTCTGTAATCGTTTTTCGACTGCTACCCTGCTAAAAACTTGCCTGCTCTGTGCTAGCCTGCTTACACCTCGCCTACTTAATGATTCTGTCACAACTACTCAAAGCCTGCTTATCATGGCTTCCCACTGCCTACTTAACGGACATAACGTTTTTAAGTCGCTCTCAAAACCCACCTACGAGAAGGCGGTAGCTTGAGTCTTTTTTATAAATTTGTAAACAAACAAACTTTCTTGTGTTTGTTAGTCCATGTGCGTTGTATCTCTCGTTTTTGGCTTGTCATAGGGTCTAGACCTAGCATAACCTCGTTGGTCAAGGTCAAGAAGTTAAAAATAAATTTAAAAACATCAAACTATATCACGAAACATTCAAAATGCTACATTTTGGCTGGCTAGGCCTAGGTCTAGGCTACCCTACGCTAGGCCTAGGCCCCACCTTTACCTAGCTTTTGCCCTAGGGCCTCGGCCTAAAACATGCATTTAGTTGTTTTGAATTCCTGACACTGCTAATTTTCTACGTGGTAAGAAAATAATTCATTTAATATAAGATCCTAGGAACAATTTAAATTAATTAATTACAATCCTGCTTGCATTTCACTTCTTTGCATTTGGCCATCTTGAAGTAGGCGAAGTAGGCTCGCAAGCATACACTTTCAGCGACTACGCTCGGGTGCTAACCAAGCAGACGACCGATGCCTACTTGTGACATTTCGACGCCAACTTCATCACGTGACTTCCGGCTAACGAGTCGACTTAGCCAAGCAGACTCGCTCAAAAAGTCGATTACAGACGCACCCTAAATACCTAGATAGGCCTGTAAGTAGGTCTACCTACCCAAAATAGGTACTTGTTTTGACATTTGACATAAGAATAGGCTTAAAACAAACAAAACTATGGCTATTCCGCTACTAAAAGGGCGTGTTTCAGTAGCGGAATGAATCGCTCCGAGCTAAATTCCATCTGAAACCAATGCCAACCACCTTTTCATGAATGTGGGTTACGGAACATCATCATGGCCCGTCACCGCATTGGTGAAAAAATGTTCCTTATCGTGTCACCGACAGGCTATGTGACGGCTGTACGAGGCACCAAACCGTCACCACAATGCTACCCAATTCACAGCAAAACAACACTTGCAATTTTAAAACACCTCATTGTTAGGGGTAGTACGGCACGGTACCGGCAACTTGGCATCCGTAGAGCGACCTGTAAGCTAAATATGTAGGTAACGAAAACCTAAAATAATAAGTTTGATTGATATTATAGGCCTAGGCCCTATCAGTTTCATATAGGCCCCGCCTAGGTATTTCGACTTAATTTCTGACACCAGGCGATTGCCTGTAAGTGGATAGGCCTTCACAACATATTAATTGAAAGTACCGGTAATTAGCCTAGCCTATAAAGTTTCAAGTTAGGTGTCTCGAATTCGATAAAGCTGAGACTCCATTTGTAAGCCAATCCTCAGACCGTTGTGCCACGGACGAAGCTTGAAGGTAGAGGAAATAACCACTAATAAATAGGTCTACAACAGCAAATCGACTTGACTATTGAAGTTATTGTGCGCTTTCTCTGTGGCTTAGGCTATTTTTAATTAGTAAATAATGCTATTCCATGCCAGTTCTGTTTCTAAGCGCTCGTTTGAAAATTTGTTCCTGTTCATGGACTTCATGATGAAATAGGCCTAGTAGGTATTCAACCTGTTATGCACACAGTCTGACAAAAAGTTGAAATGCTGCCACTGGGGCCCACACTGCTGATTTGTTTGTACCTAACACAAATGTTTTTATTTCCCTAGGATGGACGAATAGACATCATTGCCAATGATTCTGGAGATCGAGTAACACCAGCAGTTGTTGCTTTTAGTGAAACTGAGACAGTAAGTTACAAACTTAATATTATCATAGGCCTTGCAAGTAGGGGTGTGATTGGGGTTGTTAAGGACAGTGTCTTTGGGTACGGTAACTTAACCTGTTACTGTTAGGCTACATATCACGGAGATTAACATTATTATTTTGTGGCCGTGTCACTTGCTGCACTCAAATGAGTAAGATTGTATCTACAAAGTAGGACGAATAAGTGTGTTTGGAGCTGCAGTCAAACCCGTCGAGACATTTGGCTCTCCACCAGGCAAACGGCTACTTCGATCTTAATGCAACTTGAGTTGCATGAGTTTTCAAAATCACTGAACTTACATGTTACAATTTTGAGTACAATAGGGAAGGCTCCCCAGTCGTAGATATTAGCGCTGGTGTACAGAATCAGTAGATATTCACTTAAAAACACCATTGCCGTAGTTTATAACACTCTAAAGTAAAAACTGTCTATTCCACAGAAAAACACCATTGCCGTAGTTTATAACACTCTAAAGTAAAAACTGTCTATTCCACAGAGGTACAAAGTTTTACGTTTACTCTTTCCCGTGATTTTATTGTGAAAAGACGTGTGACGTCATAACCTTGTAGACAGCGATGTTGACTGAAATTGACCACGATCTTCTAGATCACAGAGCTAAATTCACCTCTCGGCCGTTCACCATTTTCTTTATTAATGTTATCAATTATTAAACCATTAATTGTTATAATGTATAGGGCCTATTGTATACAAATTTGCAAATGTTATATCTTGATACGTGTACAAATTATTGTTTATCATCATTTTTAATCATTCTAAAAAACAAATTTCATTCCAAAAATGAGTAAGATATAGGCCTAGCAAAAATGATTTTTTCAATGACACTCGGTGATTGGTTGTAGGATTATGACGTATTGCCCTGTTTTTCCCGCCATTATTAGGCCTACGTGTAAAACTTTAAGCTCACTTTTATGACTGAAAATATTTTATAAAGAACAAAAATTTGTTATTTAAGACAAATCAGAAACTGGCCCTGAATACAGTAGAATAATAAAAAAGAGTTGTGAGACTTCCCTATTGAAGAAATCTCATACAAATTGTACGCAATGAGAGATCGCTTTGACATTGCCACCCTGCACCTGTCCTGCGCCTCTGCGCATGCGCAGGCGCATGCCGGTTCTCAGTCTCTCACTGACTCGTCGGTTGCCTCACATTGTTGAAGGCAGACAGATCATGCTCACTCTACATGTACACAAATTTACTTAATTTAGTAAATCAAAATCACTCGTCCATCAACGCGACGGGAAAAGCATTTTCAAAGCTCCCTGGTACAAAACAGTTGCAGGAACTGGAACCATGGGCTTCCAGTTCCACACTTGCACACACGCGCGCACATTTCAGAATCAGTGGCGCCGGCGCCGCTGAGGCATCTTTTAATAAACACCAGGTCGGTGTACTGCAGGTGCATGGCCATTGGCATAACATGCTTCTGGTCACAGGTCGGGGGGGAGGTTACGGCCATGTATGAAATGCAAAACCCTTTTCTGCACCCTCTCACGCACGCTTAGCAATGTTCTGATCATTCTTCTCTGAAAGATCATTCTAAGATCCTAGGGGATTTAAACCCAACTGATACGGTGTATTACACTTCTTTACTATAGAATGTCTATGTAAAATAATTGTACTTTAGGATGACGCTTTTATTTTCATCAATTTTAAACTTTAAGATGAATTAGACAAATAGTGAACAAGTAGCTGTGGGAGCAAACGTATTTTAAAATTATGTGATGATAGCTTAATATTTTCAAAATAAACTAGGCTTATTTAATTACGATTTCGTTATTTGAACTCTATAACCTCCTATAAGCCGCCCGTGACGTCACGGCCAAGATGACAGCGCCCACAAATCTCTACTAAAACAACCGTGTAAGCTGGCCAATATTGGAAATTGCTGTTAGCCCTACAACGGTTAGCGCACGCGACTCATGAGCGAAGGGGAGCCGGTTCGAATCCCCATTGGGTAGACTTTTTTTATTTTATTTTACTTACCCCAGCTTTAATGTTCATGTTTTATCTGTGATACTGATAGCTACGATTTTTATAATCGTGTACCGGTAATGCACATTACTCTAATTGCAAACGCCTTCATCCCTCCGCGCCCACAGTCGTGTTGAGCCTATCATTACAGAAATTGAAACGTGGATTTTGTATTCTTCTAACACACTAATTAAAAATGTATTTGCACCATTCGTTTGGGGAAAACATAAGGAACACATTTCGAGGATTATTAAAAATAAAATGTGGAAACTCCGTCATCGAAACCGGATTGTTTAGTTAAAAAGCAAGTACGCTAACCACTACGTTGGCAGGTCAGATGCTTGCCGGTCATTATGAACTTATATAAACGTGCATTAATTCTCATAGCGGAACGACTATAAAAATGAACTTTTTACCGCGATTCTATTTCACATTAACAATTTATTTCATGTTGATCCATCAAAATTAATACAAGAGGTAATGCTTAAATTAAAGATATGTAAGAGAATGCCAATGCTTGCAATCTTCCAAGATGCAAATTGCATGTAACAATGTTTTCTAGCCTATTGGTTAGAATGGATTTGTTGGGGGTGGAGTCTCAAAACGATAAAATTAAGTCACCCGTCAATATTAACACTGTGGCATGGGGGGACTCAAGACTACCAATTGACGTCTACCACAAGTCACACTTGCTGGCAGGTGACATAGAATGAGTGACTTGACTCACTTCCCGACTCGAAACGAGTGGTCTCAAGACTTTGACTCCAGCCTATGGCTGCAAGTATTTTTTTATTTGTGCTTTCTTTGCTAATGTTAATGTGTGGCTTGTTGGTCTTGTGGTTAGCCTACCTGCTTCCAATGCAGAAGGTCCAGGGTTCGATTCCCGCCAAAGTCAGAAGTTTTTTAACTTCTGATTTCGATTAGGTCCATCAGTTCCTGTCTCAGGAATTTGTAAACGGTGACTTTTGAGCCGTCCTAGCAACAAGGCACATAATAAATTTAAAGTTCTTCTGAATCAGCCTTGTTGGTTCTGGCGTTGATCCGCGTGTGTTCGCACTGTTCATACCACTGATTGCTATTATATTTCCTATTAAAAAATATCGATCTTTGGTTGGTTATCGCTCACTCGTCGATTGCGTCGGGCCTACAGGGTTGGCTTGGTTGCTTTAGTTTACTGTCCCCCACTGAAAATCAGTTGTGTGAATGAGTGGGTAGACTCTAAATACGGATTTATTTATTTAATGTTAAATTCTATTTTTATAGATTGTTGGTTTAGCAGCGAAAGCAAGTCTTGCCCGTAACGCATCATCCGTAGTAATTCATAACAAGAAACTGATGAACGAAAACATCACGGACATCGAATTGGAACAAATTGTAAAGGCTAATGCTTGCAAGATTATCCAAGAATCAACTCCTGTAAAGTACGAGATCACACGAGGTGATAAGTTATGTACATTTACCCCAGAAGATGTGGCCACTAGTATTTTCAAGAAACTGTTTGGTAAGTTTATTGTACAGTATTTCAAAACCCTTGATTTAATTCATCCTTGAAAGTTGAAAATATTTGTTCCGGTTACCACAAATAAATACCTGTAGTGTGTAGGCGGCCTAAAAACAAACTTCCTGGAAGTCCATTTCCCAGTTCCCTAATGTTTTAGTATTTGTTGGTACTAATTGTTCATTGACTCATTGAAAATTCATACGTCAAAATTATTTCTCTAGGCCATGGTAGTCTTCTTTATTTTATTTCCTTCCTTAGCTTCGAGTTCACAGTAAGGATGACGACGGGTACCCGTTTTTTTACCCGCCGCGGTACCGCAGGTATGGTTCCAATTTTTCGTTACGATTACCCGTTTTATTCCTTTATCCAAGGTGGAACTTTTCCATTATCAATGGCAAAGTAGTGACAGATGAACAAAACACAATCCCTCACGCTCACGCACAAACAGCGACCTTAACTTTTCAGCTCCCCAACCGGCCAATGAGAGCCTCGACCCCCGCCCACTGGCGCTGCCTGCAGACCCTCAATGAACATCTGATCACAATAAACACAATTTCTACCATTGATTAATAAATTAAAAATTACTAAATCACGCTACATACATCACCTACACATAGGCTACATGGCTGTGCAACAAAATTGAATTGAGTGAACATTTATTAAACTTTGGTTATCCAGGTATTGCATCAGCTGCGGTACGCTCCGATACCGACCTGAACGCTGTGCTGTGCGTTCCACTTCACTTCTCGGAGTCTAGCCGGCAAACCCTGATGCGAGCTGCGGACGAGGCAGGGTTTGAAGTACTGCAAGTGATCAGCGAGCCAGCGGCCGCTGTGTTGGCTTACGGCATCGGACAGGCAGACCCTACAGAGGAAAAGTAGGCATTGTTTTCTGGAGAGTGTTCGCAAGACAGTTTTGTTTGACACATGTTATATTTTATTTTATATTCATTTGTAGTTAGGACTAACTCGGTTATGTTTATGTAAAGGATTAACAAATCAATGTCATTTACATTACACTTTTATATATTGTATATTTATATATATTGTAGTCTCGAATGACATTGATTTGTTAATATAATAGTATCAGCATAGGTATCCTTTATAAACATAACTGAGTTAGTCCAAAATCTAAATGAATATTAAATTTAAATATTAAGAGACAGTCACATTTTCTACCATGTAGTCTATATTTCACTTACATAGGTCTAATACAGTATAAAAAGAATAATTCAAGAAATAATTAGAAAAAAAAATTAGAAAATTAATTCAAGAAATAATTAGAAAATTAATTAGGATAGGGCCTAGAAACAAATAAGAGATAGTAACATTGTCGGCGACGTGCATGTTTTTAGTTACTAGTGTGTGATTGTTTGTCCTGTGTTTCAGCACCTTCTGTCTGGTGTATCGGCTGGGTGGCATCACGCTGGACGTGTGTGTTGTGCAAGTTACGTCGGGGATGTATTCCGTGGCGAGTACAGTCCACAGGCACGACCTGGGAGGAAACAAACTGACAGCTGTCCTGGCAGACTACCTAGCCAAGGAGTTCAGTCAGTGAGTATTGTTATTATTTTAGTGAAATTAAAATAAAATGTTAGATGGTGGTGGTGGTGATCGTGGAAGTCGTCAAGATCCAACGTGCTACGCTCTTGTGGCGGGAGTGCTTTGGCTTATTCACACTTCTAGGCCTACTTTCATTGTGTCATCTTAAAAATATGACATTCAACTGTTCTCTTCATAAGAACAAATAACTTAAAAGCATTGCATAGCAAAGCACTTCCGGAATCTATATCTCCGTTTATGTATGATTCACATGGCAGTGCAGTCGGCAAAATGTGAACAAATGAATCGCAGTCAAGTGTCCATTTTCAAAATTTCAGAATGCAAATAGAAGTGTAGGCCTATATAATTTTCAGTCGGACAGAAATGGATTTTAAATGGTATAATTTCATGTTAAAAGGAAATGCACGTGTCTCTTAGGTGTAGGCAGGCCCACTAACGGCGCTTGTTGTATGGACGCTCGGTGCCTATAGTCATGTGCGAAAACATCATAAGTTTTTTTAAATGATCTTTTTGTTGTAATGACTCTTGTTTAACATTACAAACATAGGAATTCGGGCGCGACCACTGACATTTTCTCAGCATTATTTACGTTCGTTGTAATGTCTTGACTGTATGCATTTGCACACCCTTCTTCTTCATGCATCTGAGTGTGACTTGAATGCTCACCAGTCACCACCACCTACCTATTAGCAGCCAGCAACATCCATAGTCCACTATCTGTATATTTCTGTGTTCTCCTCAATAGCAACTCTATAATGACCACACCACAAAATGAGCGGCGTGACGTATTGCCAAACGTTAATATTCTGTCTTATTTCAGTAAATGGAAATTGGATGTGAACGAAAGTCGCCGCTCGGTGGCGAAACTGCTGTCGGCGGCCGAGACTTGCAAGCACATTCTCTCTTCTGTGAGCACAGCGCACTGTAACATCGAGTCCCTCTGTCAGGGCGTTGACCTGAGTCACAACGTCACCCGGGCCCGGTTTGAGAACCTGCTTGCGCCGATCATACAGGACTATGTGCAGCCTGTTACCGAGGCGCTTGAGAAGGCGGGGCTGGACAAGTCCTACATTACTAAGGTAGGCGTAAAGTGTGCACTGCATGTATTTCAAAAGTAGGTTTAAGTACATTGGGCATAAGTCTAATTAAGATTAGCATGTATATGCTCTTCTCTTTCTGCTTCCGCTGGAACTCTAATCTCACACTGTACACGCGGCGTCACAACTAAATCAAGGGTAATCTTTTAGACACCACCCAACACTCACTCGGCAAATCTCAGATTTGTTCTAAAAGGCACCTTTAAAAGTCATACTAAACTAGCACTCTGCAGATGGGTAAGGAGTGGATGGCTTGCCCTATTTATGTAAGCTTTAGAAGTAGAAAAACTGGCCCTAATTGATTTCTACACTAAAAGTAAGTCTGCGCTACGCCGCTAAGGTCATCGGTGTTTGGTGAATCCATAAATACCTATATAAAAACCTTCAATTAGTTTGGAAAAGGCCAAATGGCTAGTTTAGTTTAGATTGGAGAAGGGTTGACAGGTTGGGAAAGCATAGAGAACATAAACAACAACTATGCTTTCCCAACCTGTCAACCCTTCTCCAATCTAAACTATATAAAAACCTTAGTGTGTGGTTGGGGAAATAAGAAAGGAGACCAACAGCTTACCTTAAACAAGACGGGCAGCTGCGTGAAACTGGCTGGTTAACATAAATACAGTAAGATCTCTCTTATCCGAGTTGGATGAGACCGGGAGCACCTCGGATTTGCGAAAAACTCGGATGGCGCGGATCAATTGTTTATTTGCTCTCGTAGCATAGCCTGATGTGGTAAAATGATATATGACACATGTAATGGATAAAGGAACATAAAATACACACGATACACTTCATACAGGGTATACTTAGAGGCATGAAAAAATCGTTATTGCGATATGCGCGATAAAAATAAAAATCGTTTTTTTCAACTTTTTTTTCCATTTCTTTACGTTTCATGATGTTTGGAAGCCAAAAGTGCAATAATAATTTTCGCGAATTAATGCGATATCGGCATTTTGAAGCGATAAATGCTTATATGCGCGATATAGGCGCGATAAATGATATTATTCGCAAAATACGCGCGATTTATGGGAAGGCCCGCGGCATCAATTATCAATTTCCTACATCGCCTCTCCAGTCATCGGCTCCTTGCTGGCGGCGGACGGGAGACGGGCAAAAATGTGTGGAATGCGTACGAGTTTGTTGTTGTAACCTCGGTACACATGCACTCGAGGTCGGTGCACATGCACTCAAGGCTTGGGTTTCTCCGTGCATCTACCCCCACCGCCATACTAGCACACCGCCCAGGCTGTCATGTGACCGCCGCACAGCCAATCACAAGCGCGCGCATCACCAGTCGGCCACACCCAGACCACGGACTGCCGATCCCGCCGGGCATTCACTCATCACGTGCTCCTACGTAAACAAGGTTATTGTCAAGTTCGATCCTCGCCTCGTGTTCGGTCTCTTGTGTTTCGTTTTGGTGAATATTTATTATCACGAGTATTAAAAGCGAACATTCCCATGCACAAGCTAGATCATCCTGCAGTTCGGGAGTATTTTAAAAAGTAAGTACATCTAACCTAAGCTGATTTTCCATTGTCTGTTGTTGTTTGGTTAAGTTGCTTGAGCCTAGGCCTAGCCCTAGACCCTACGCATTGTGTCGTAATTTACTTTCTTGCCTTTGTATAGTAACTAGGCCTTACTAGGTTTTCGTAATGTAGGGTTAAGGCTAGGCTAAGAAGCGCTTCGCCCCCCCCCCCCCCCCAACATACACCACCTAACCTACTTTTCCCCTAACATCGCAGTGTTCAAAGTTGGATCTCCCCCCCCCCCCCCCCCCCAGCTGCAAAAGTACCAATAATTTTTTATTTATATTCAATTCGAATAGTAACCTAGGCCCTATTCGAAAATCGAACTTATTTGGCTTTTGAGTTTTGAGAGCCCGCGGTCTGCTCGCAGTTATGAACGCACATCTAGTTTGAATTTTCGCCGCAAGAGAGCAAAGCAAGAAGTTTACATTTTCATCGACAGAGCGCGCTAGTGACAAATCGAAAAATTTCTTCGACTTTCGTGTGGATTAGGGGATTGGGTTACAAACTGCCGCTGCGCTATGTATGCAGTAGGCCTGCCTAGGTGGAGGCCCTAGGGCTAGCTTAAGCTATGAAGTAGGCTAGCCCTAGGTCTAGGCTTCGGTAGGCCTAGGCACACTCCTAGGGCCTAGCCTAGGCCTACTGGTACAATTTTTGGGGGATGCATACTGGAATTTAAACTCAAGGGCCCTAGGCATTTGATGGAGAAATTGATGCCAGTGATGCTAATGCATTTTATTTAGCTACTTTTTTGTCTAGCTAGTTTTGGGGCAAGATTACCTTACAAATTGGCATGCATTTCACAAAATGTTGGTTTTAGCCTGCATCAAATTTTGGAGTGTAAATAAAAATCTGATAACGTCACCTGGCTTGCAAGTTATTTACGAGAATCTTAGCCTATCCAATTAAGATTAACGTTTTGTACCTAACTATTTGTGAATGGCTGATTTGCCTTCGTATTCGTGGCCATGCTAAGAATTTCTCGTAAATTTCTTCCTATATAAATTTGTGTACATTGCTTTAAATTCCCGCTTTCCGACTTCCTGGGAGTCGGTGCCGCCAGTCGGCCCGCTGCGATCCGTCTTGCGGTCCTCGTCGACGCTGTCGGCAAGGGGCTACCGAGCCGGTGAACGAACTCGAGAATTAATGCTATAAATGCTATTTTTGGAAAAATTAATGCTACAAAGCCAAAAAATTAATGCTATAATTTCACAGCTCTAGGCATACTGCCTACATGTCGTAATAAAAACGTAAGCTCACGAACACACGTACACAATTAGGCCTACATGTCGTAATAAAAACGTATGTCTAGGCCTAGGCCTAGGCCTAAACTCGACGCAGTAGGCCTAGGCCTACAATGCAAACATAGGCCTAGGCCTAGCTCTCTTTCTCATGTGGGAAAACCTCTCACTACTATGCCCGCGCTGAAGCTCACGAGGCAAGATAAGTCTGGGAAAGAAATAAGATAAGCCCAGGAATAACAATTCAATGCGTCGTGATTACGAATTTCGTGAATCGGTTGAAACATGATTGCATCTAGTTCCACAACGACCATCTTTGAACAGCTGTGTGTGAGATGGCTGGATCGTATGCGCACGCGCAGGCGCGCGACGCACACTGACCTCTATATGCTCAGTGGGTGGCACTGACGCTTACCGGCGATGCGCCCGACGCACACTGACCACTGAACTCTATACGCTCAGTACACTGATGCACACTGCTCGAAAGTCGAGATATATCGCCGATCTATCTTCTTTGCACTCACTCGTAAGGCATGCCTACAAATGTATGCGAGTACATTTAAAAAAGTGCGGCGCGGCATCTGTAATTATTTTTATGTTTTATTTAGGAATTTAAAACTTTAATTTTTTTTTTTTTTTTTTTTTTTTTGGCGGCTCGGTTAACACGGAACATCGGATAAGAGGAGATCGGATAAGAGAGATCTTACTGTATTTACCAAACAAGATACATAATGTCGTACGTTTCGGCCAACGCGGCCTTGGTCACCGACCGTTGGAGAAGAACTTCTTGTAGACATTGTGTATCTTGTTTTGTAAATATTTATGTTAACCAGCCAGTTTCACGCAGCTGCCCGTCTCGTTTAAGGTAAGCTGTTGGTCTCCTTTCCCCAACCACAAACACTAACCTAGCCGATGGGCATTCTATCACAAGTTCACAACCAATATACCTACAAACCTTGTGTTACCGTAATTCAGGGTTGCCACTTTCAAGGATTTTATCCTTTTCTCAGGATTTTTAGAGTGTCTCAAGGATAACAGGATTTTGGGCTAAATCTTAGGATTTTCTACTGTCTTTAAAAAATACATAAAATTAATACATTCTTTAAAATTCAGCTAAAAAAAAGGAATGTAGACAGTAAAAGAATATCAGGTACTAGTAAAAATAAACATAAGTGACTGCATAACATTTCCCGCAAGTGGTAGTTATGGTGAGTAAAAGTAAAACGGTAAAATATATTCGAAAAAAATTCCGATTCTTATGCGTTTCTGCACGTAATGTTGACTAGATTCTCGAAAATCAAGCTGGCATAACATATTTTGGCATGAAACCTGAAAATTTGTAACATTCCTTTGCGGTTATAATATGCTAATGCTGAATAACTGTTTTCAAGGATTTCTCAGGATTTTTTTAGTTTCTTTCAAGGATAAAAAAATTGACTTGGTGGCAACCCTGCTGTAATTATTTAATATTACCTACGCCCAGAACTAGGGATGACATCGATTCATCGATCATTGTGACCTAAGAATCGATTCTCAAGAAAAAACTTTTTAAAGTATCAAACCTAATAATAAGTAAAACTTTGGCGGTGAGATCGCGCTGCGGACAGCGGCTTCTCGGGTCAATTATGTCGGTATATACAACGAACTGTGCGCTCCTAGCTGACGTCACACGCCTCTGGTTTCCCTCTGCCCCCCCCGCACGTCTTGTCCATGTACGCCTAGAACGTACGACACTGTTGCCACGATGTTGTAGTACTGTCGGCAAGTGCATACAAAGGGAATGCTCGAGTTATCAATGCCTCGCCAGCAAGGTCAACGCAGTAGGCAAGTCTCCGATACAAAACGAACATCTCCAAATGCATTAGCTAAGACCGATACACACACGTCAACTGGATAAAGATGTTAATATATAAATGCCATAAAAAGTTGCCGAATTACTTGTCATGGTAATTAATAAAGTAATTGATGACAAATGATTTTTTCACCAGTTTATTAAAAATAAAATAATGTAATATACCTACTCCAAAGGAGAAGAATGTGTTCCAATTCATCCCACTGTTGTAATTAGCAGTTCGGGTAGATTAGACAAAACGTTTGTGTACTCCACCCCTAATTCCCCAATTTCTTCAAACAAGTTCATTGTGTTTTTTTTTCAGTTCAGTTAAGTTGATAAAAAATTTAAAAAAAATTATCCTGTTATGTTGTTAAGCGTTATTTTCGTCTTCATGTTAGTAAATAAAAAATAGCTTATGTCAAAGCCGATCAATGCTGTGTTATTAGGATCTATTCAAATACAAAATAATGTACAAGTCACAATGTCATTTTTAACCACACGACTTCATTATGAAAAATGACGGCCAAATTTGTCTTGATATTTTTCTATATTTTTATCCTGTTTTCCTCTTGAAAAATTCATACATCAATCTTACCGATAAAGACGAGAAATGAGTTGTATGCTTGTATGTTTCATGTAAATTAATCAAAGAAATTGTTTGAAAATTAATGTGGTATAGTATACTTTTACAGACTTGTATTGGTTGGTAAAACCATAAAGAGCCCCGGGGACTTTTGTCAGAATTGTTTGTGGACAGTCTTGAACCACCGACCTCGTGAATTCTAATATTCTTAATAGTAATAGTCTACTTAATTAGGTCTTAAAAGCCGTCATACCGACAGATGTAAAGCGCTAGACTCTATTCGGGAGGTCGTGGACTCGAATCTCGCTTCCGGCAATCCTGTCTGAAATTCCAAAAATTACGATTACAAAAAAACATGTCTCATGCGGGATTCGAACCACCCTCGGACCAGCGTCCAATAGTGTGGCACTGCGGACGGCTTCATCACTTCCAACAAAAAAATGCGTAACGATTTCACTATTTTTTGTTCCATAATTCCGCCGGCGCATGTGTCTAGATGTACGCGTATCGCGCTATTGAATATAAACAGTGGCTATAACAAAATGTTTATCTTCTGTATTTGCATTTAGTTTTGTATAATTATACTATGTCTTTAGATAGACCATCAAACAAAAAGCATTCATTTTATATTTTATCTGACGCCGACGGAATTGTTTGTTCTTCACAATAGGCGTTATATGCACTGGGCGTCCACGAATCTTTATTTACCAAGTACTACTGTAACACTACGATAACAAAGAAAAATCTGAATGAAGAAGTGCGTCGTATTTTTAGATCTCGGTGATGATCGTTCTTGAGACATGAATGTCACTTGCATGAAGACATTCATCTTTTATTTAGATTCGAACGTATATCAACAGGTCAATGGTGCATGACTGCACGTGCGCAGCGGGCTTGTATAAACACTTACACAGCAACCACATGGATGCAGATTAGTCGAAATATCAAGACTTGTTCTTTATTCTAATAAACGTGATGAGCTCTCATCCCCCCACTCACGCGGCCATAAAACTACGAATCTATGATTATGATCTTAGCTTATAGCAAATGTTTATCCACTTATTTTCTATCCACCCATTTTCTCCATACCATGCAGTCCTTGTTTATCAATAAGACGACTGTGAAAATGAGCCGCACCTTCTTCTGTCGGTAGAGTTTAGGCATTATGTGCCTTAGTCTGAAATTACCAACTGGACGAGGAAAAAGTGTTGTAAAGTAATTCTTATCGTTTTTAGTAAACAGTTAGAACTATTTGAACAAGTGCCATTTAAAGTGTGAAATGTGTTTTTAACGTGTCATTATTATTCGTCTAGTTGATTTCCACCTGCTTTGGCTGGGAATTTTTACCTTTGACTACAAAGTTAACGTTATTACGAAGTGTTTTTCAAATTTGCTTGCATGTTTATTAACAGACAAATCACATAACAATCGAAAGTAGGTTATGAATTTACGGTAAGAAAGGATTAATTATAATGACTTATAAATCTGGTGTAATCATTCGCGCCTAATCACGCGCTAAGAAAATAGTTCGGTGCTAATAATTAGTTTGTGTTATTATTTTTCAGTTTACTTACTAAGGTAGTGAAATAATAAAGAGCGGAACAACTTGTAGTTTTAGAAATAATGTTTTTGCGGAAAATCAATTGTATTCATTAATGCCATAGTACTTATATAACACATGCGGGAATTCAAGCGACTGTCGACCTAATGGTTTTTGAGAACTAACTCGGCTCGTCGCTGTCTGATAGCGGCCAACACGTGCGCCTACCCACCCCACCTTCCCCTCCGCGGTGCTAATCGGCTACAGATAAATGCAGAGTCTGGCGATAACTACAGACTTGCGTCATACTCATTACTACGACACACAAATATGCGATGTGTCTCAACAATTTTGTATGCAATTTGGTGGGCTCAATAGTACGAACAAACGCGAATTTTGAATACTGGGCAACCAAATTAGTGCGGGGCACTCGAAACTTCCGACTTTGTAACACAAACTCAACTTTGTTGAAATAAACCATACCGTCCGAGGTGGCTCATACGATTGCCCTGGTCCGAAGCGTATGGCTCTACGAGGTCGTGGGCTCGAATCGTGCAAAGCCATGCTTTTTTATTCGTCCTTCATCCTCATCTATCATCGCCCATCGCCTCAAATAGCCTTAGTGCATTAATTTGACAACCATACAGCTATTGGTTCGTGGTTGTATCATTCTATAATATATAGTATGGCCGTAAAAAGCTCTTTCGTTTGTTTGTTTTGTTTTTTTATTCGGATTGAATTTATTTGAATAAATTTTCAATCACTCCTTTGATAGAAGCATTTTTATACGAAGACTTGGCAACCATATTTACGCTGGATTGTTTTCATAGGGATGCAAACGTAAGCCAGGGATTAAAACCAACATTTGTTGCGACAGTGCGTAGGAGAACCGTAGGGGGCAAAACTAACGTAGGTTAAATATAAATCCCAGGATTTCTGTAGTAAATATACACTTACACTTATACAATTCGAAAGTCACCTGGTTAAAACGAATATATTTGCCTGCATGTATGCTTCGTCATTACATCAAATATTAGGTTGAAATATACTAAAATGGGCCACTTCACGTTCATTTTTTGAGTTTTTAGATCGCAGATAGTTGCAGTAAAACATCGTTTACAGAGTCCGAGTGCAGTTAAAACATGACAAAATAACACTGTAGTATGGTGAAAAAAAAATCGCCGTCGGCAAAATGGACCTCCGGCGGTTGGGGCTTCGCCCCAGACCCCAGCTCTCGCCCACAAAATCTTATGATGGATTAACTCCCCCCCCCCCCCTACATTCAAAACGCCGCCTGACCGCAGATTTATTTGGGCGATATTGTATCAAACTCAAAATTCAATGGAAATATTATTCAGGAAAATGACTGAAAATGACCAAAATGACTTTTGGAATCGGCTTTAGACATACATGCACATAACCAACCAAACCCCCCGTAATTTGTAATGCATATAGTATACAACAAATAATAAACGGACTTGCGTCTCACAGTTTGCAGAGGTACTTGGTTCGTCATTTTGTTGGACTGGGTTTGCCTTTTTAGCACCACTTTTTATTCCCCAACTGTAGGCCTACACAAAAATAATAATATCAGATAAGAGGGGACGCTGAGTTTGGCTCAACTCAAATGCGCGCACTCAGGTGTTAATGATTTCTGCTGAACTATTGGGAATATCATTCATTATATACCAAACTTCATATGGATGTTAAAAAGTACTCTAATATTAATATCCGCAATTGTTAAGAAAAAAGCCTTATATCCATCGCGAGACATAAGTCCAAAACGTGAACTAATGGGAAATCCAAAACATGGATTCCAATTCTGGAAATTCCCACCAAACCGTTTATCGCCCAAACGCCCCAAAATACCAAAACGAGAGTGAGACGTCAAGTTGTGGGTGAAGCAGAAGCGTCCACGCCAGGGTTGCAGACGCCCCCCCCCCCCCCCCCCATAGATAAAAGTGAAACTAAGATACTCGTCGGCTAAATGTGTATAAACACAAACAAACCCCTGATAAAAATCTGCAGTTTTATTTAGCTTACAGTAATGCATATGATTGTATACACGGACATCTAATGTGTCTATTTATGTGTTATGAACTTGTGGAGATGATAAGGCAATCAACCGGTTAGGATATGTTCGTATGTGTATTACTCTGTAGTCTGGGATGTACAAAGCTGGTAATCTGACGGTCGATGTAGATTAACCACACCATTATAATATTGACGACAACCAATAATCATTACAAAGTGCCACTAAAACAAATTGTGAAAATCAAGATTTGTAATAAATACCACCAAAATGGCTTTGAAGGTATTAAAATAAAAGATATTATTTCCACAAAATTTATCATTTTTAAACGTTCACTAAATCATGTTTACCTCAAGTGGAATCAAAATAAGCCGTATTTACATTTTTCAATATCTGAAAGATATATTATTTTAAAAATTAACATGAAATGAAAGTAAAATTTGATTACCAATCACGACATAAGCATCAGAAAATTATTTCAATTGAGGTGTTTATGCATTATATTTACAATAGTTATATTTTTCGATGTGATTTCAAATAATTTTTAATATTATTGTAAACTACAATACAACTAAAAAATGTGTTTCATGTTCTCGTGGCGAAGTAGATAGCATTTATTTCATTTTAGAAGAAGAAATTAGGGATACTACAGTTACTTAGTTACAGTCAGGACCATAGGGAATTGATATTTGCTAAAACTTGTCTTGAGTATACGACATTCCATTGTATTGACCATTGTTTGTATTAGTAGTTTTAGGGCACTTGAACGGCATAGATTATTCGCGCTGATACACGAAACAATGGGCACCAAAATAAGACATCGCGATGAGCTTGCAAAAATTAATGTCACAATACAAAACAATATAAATACACTAACTAATATCGCACTCATTTCATTATTCCATTTTAAAAGGACAAATACAATTCCCCCCCCCCCCCATGACCCCATGAGAGCCGCTGAAGTTGAGTTGGGCCACGTATAAATATTAAATAATCTAACCGATTACTTATTGATAAAAGTAGGATAATCCGAACATTTACATTAGACCTACTCGAATATATACCAAGTTGCACCAATTTTGATTTGCGGTCAACAGGACAATATAGTTTTATTTACGCACCGGCGACCGCCTGTCATTATTATTATCTTTCCAGTTGTCTCACACGACGAATAAATTCAAGGACACTCGAGCGAACTTCTGCTAATATGGTTTGGCAACAACGCGCCGCTGTCGCTATCTCCCATCCCCTTCCCTCGCTAGTGGCAGCAACAGATTCGTTCATGTAGTTCCAAGGTCTACCAGTATCGGCCGCGTTGCGCATAGATCACGATGACAAATTCAAACCGGCAGTTGCCCGCGTAAAGCGCGTATAAGTGGAGATTATTGGTTTAATTGAAAACTGCTGGTCAGAAATGCCTGCAAATTTGTTATAGGTAACCAAACTAATTGAGTTTCATGTAGGTTTTTTCCAGCAGTGTCAAAAAAAAATTCTGGCGTGTATTGATGCGTGATGACGAACAACATTATTTGTGCCGTAATTAGACAACAATATTAATAACGTATGTTACCGAATTATAACGAGACACTGACTCAATTCAAGAGTTATTCATACAGAATCCAATGAATGTTTTCTTTTTTAAATCGGTTGAACCAATGAGCTACAATCTTATTTTGAAACTATGTGTGCGATTTCCTGTGCGCTGTCCCTGGTGGCACCTTAATTATATGCACAGTTAGTTTTGAGGCAAGAGTAACAGCTACAATTTCAATTGTATGCATTTGTTGAGTTTCTTTAAAGTTACTCCCGGGTTTTTCATAGTGAAATGCTCAGCTCTTTACTGTAATTTATGCACTGATCAATGATCATTGATCATACCAGTGATGCAAATGCATTTTATTTTGCTAGTTTATATCTAGCTAGTTTTGGGGCAAGAAGTTTTGGGGCATGTATGCAAGCATTTCACGCGGATGTTCATAATTATTAATTATTGTTGGTTTTACAATGCATCAAATTTTGGAGTGCACATAAAATTTGGATGACGTCAGCTGTCAGCCTTCGTCTTTTTCAATGGCTGATTTGCCTTCGTATACGTGGCCAATGATGACTAGAAGTCATTCTACAGCTCTTGAAAAGAATGAGACTGAGCCGCCTGTGATACCAAGACACGAAGACAGCGATAGGCCTGCTAGAATGGTCAAAGATGTCACACTCACAATGCAACCAAGCGATTTGGTTTAAGGGTCACTGCAATTGGATTTTTGTAATTTTCTGTGTTTGCACAGTAGGGATGTGCGAACCCACTATTTTTACTTCGAACTCGAACTCAAACTTTCCCATTAAAAAAAAAACGAACTTCGAACTTTACACAAAAATTTCGAACTGTATCGAACTCGAACCCAACTTAAATTTATATTAAACCGTCATAACAGGTAAAATAGTGATAAGTCTGGACCGGCACCTCCACCAAGAAAGTATGTAACTTCTGGACCGGCACCTCCACCATCCATTATTTTGTTTTTTAAATTTGACCCTGTAAGCTGAGAACCATTATTTGACTTGTGTAATAATATGTGACCGCACATCACTACAAATTAGTAAAAAAAAAAAAAATTGGAACTTCAAACTTTTTTTCGAACTTGAACCGAACTCAGACTTTAATAAAAAAGTTCGAGTTCGAATTTCGAACGTTCGCACATCCTTATTGCACGGTGTGTTTTTTTTCTATTTGTTTATTTTTATAATGCTGTTGTTTTTTATTGAATTTTGTTTTACCCTTCCCTTGAAAATAGTAACCTAGTTTTCTGAAACGTTGGGAAATAAAAGTAATTTTTTTATAAAATACTGTGCGTGATAACATACAAATGTCAAGTAAAAATGTGGAGAGCAGCCATTATGCAGAGTAATTTGTCAGTAGGCCTACTAGTATTTTTATTAAAACCTACCCTAATCTTTAAAATTTAAGAGGTCCAAATAGGGATGTGAGCATTACTCGATGGCGGCCTATAATGGAGCAATTACAGTAGTTGTTATGGTTTGTGTTGTGTTTGGCAGGTTATTCTATGCGGCGGCTCAATGAAGGTCCCGAAGCTCCAGCAGGCTATGGGTGACATGTTTCCCACGGCAGAACTCCTAACTTCTCTAGGCCCAGACGAGACGGTTGCAATCGGAGCCGCCAAACATGGCAGCTATCTCACGCGCCCATTTGACCCCGACTGCGAGCACTTGGCAATGGAAGTTCCGGCACTCCTCAACCCGTTGTGTTTCAAAATCAATACCTCGGGTAAGTAGTAGCATTGTGTATAAAAGTTTAGTTACAGACTCGACGCTCATGTTCTGTCCCACACATCAAGTTTGTTTTGATGCTACTACGAGCGCTAGTCGAGTTTTGCTAGCTCGGGTCTACCTACGCATGAAGTAGGCCTACATACGAGCGTCGATAGAGGTCGCCACTAGGGATGTGCAAAATGTTCAGGGCATATGCTGGGGAGGAAAGCAAGTCTTTAAAAAAAAGTATAATTAAAATAGGCCTATGCAGCACACCAATTATCACCACTTACAAATTAATGTTACAAACATCATACCTAAAACTTTAAATGCTCAAAACACATTTTAAGAATCAAAACATTTTCTTGGGTTTTATGTCCCAGACCCCAGAAGAAGTGTTTTTTTCATATGGTAGGCAACCAACTAAAGTTCTATAGCAGGGTTGCCGTTTTCACGGATTTGATCCGTTTCTCCGGATTTTTAGGGTATTTCAAGGATGACAGGATATTTGGGGAAATTCACGGATATTTTGTTAATCTTACTTTCCAAGCTTATTTTCGTAAATTTGAATTTGCGCGGGCAAATTTGCATTGAAAATGTTGAAGGCGGTGAGGTATGTGCACAGTGCAGTATCTACAACGGCTGGAAATCGCTGGATATGAACTCCCATTGGCCGAGGCAACTGACCAATCAAAGATGTGTCCCAGTCATTGTAGATACTGCTAGAGTAGCAATAAGTGAAAAAGATGGGGAAAATGGTGTCTGGGAATTTATTTCGCTTCGTATTTGTTGTTGAAGTTTGGATTAATGTCTAATGATATATTGAAACTTGTAAACGTGATTGAACATTGAGAAAATTCAAATTCTATGATTAAAAAGTTAATAGGAAGTTCTACAATGTTATCTATGCACATAAAGGGTGGGCCTAGGTTAAAATCTTAGTGCATCATTCATCAGGCCTGCCCTGCCTAGGCTAGGCTAGGCTAAGCCTCGGCCTCTTTTAACTAGGGCCTTGAGCAGAAATGATGATTTCATGTTTAAAAAATGAATTTTTCTGTAGAAGATACACATTTGTATGCATTTTAGTAACATGTGAAGCAGTCACAGGCGTTTTTGGTCCATATATTCAAGTCTTCAAGGTAGGCCTAGGCTATTTTGTAGGTTATGATCTGGTAAACGGAAATATCGTCATTTTAGCCTTGCATCAAAGAAATATGCGTTTTTTGTTCTTTTCACGGATATTTGCGGATATTTCACGTCCTCTTACAGGATTTGAAAAAAAAGTCGGTGGCAACCCTGTTCTATAGGCCTACTCGATGGTTTGAATTAAAAAAACTCAGTCCAAGGGATTACCATTTGGGAGTAATCGATTCCTCCAATTTGGAATCGATGCAGACTGGAATCGGTTCCACCGTGTCATCCCTAATTCATAGTCGAGCGCCCGCAACACAAAAACCAATGTTCATCCATCCCTAATGGCTGGACATTGTCATTATTGGCAACAGCTTTTAGGAGATTTTAGGAGGAACCACATTGTTGACAAAACTATTGTGCATTCTACCCAGTCTTTAAAACTGTTGCTGTACTATATCTACTTGTGAATATTTACCCTACTTTTCTCTGACTGAACTTAGCTTATGCAACTTAATTTTACCTGTGTTCCAGACAAAATGGAGGTGCTTGTGCACGCCTCGACGCCGATCCCGTGCATTCGTACCAAGAAATGTCAGGTTAACAGCGACAACTCGGAGATCATTGTAGAGCTGTACGAAATTGTCGACTCTCCACGACTTCTGGGCAAGGTTGGTGTACTTCCACATAGTTTACAGTTTGGGGCAGGTGGTTACACATTATTGGATAGGGAGACTCTAGTTATCTTGGTCAAATATCGCTTTGAAACGCCTACTTGTGGGCCAATGTTTTCACTTTTCACCACTGCCTCCTAGATGCTACTCGTGGCTCCTCGTTTCCTGCCTGTCCACGCAACAGGTTTTGCTTCATTTTGAGTTTTTATACTGAAATTGTAAGATTTTTTTAGAACAAAATGACTATTTGCTGTTTTTCAGGGTCCCTATCTATTAGCCCTTGACTCAGGCTATCAATTCAGCAAACTTTGTTTAATTATGTAACTGCAAATATTTGTGTATTACTAATCTGCAAACCTTGATAAGTGATGTACGTATCCAAAACATTAAATTTAGTTGTATTCAATATAGGTAGAAGTAGTGAGAAATGGTGATATTGCAAAAACTGGGGCCCCAATAGAAAGGTAGATAGATACTAGGTAGATAAGCAATTTGTTTGGCTTCTTCACTTCAGAGTTCAGACCTTGTTTTTCTCTTACAGAATATAAATATATTATGTGTGCCACTCAACCCCCATTCTTATTATATTTTAATTGGATGTTTGATTTTTATTTTCATTGGGTCATTACTCATACCTAAGCTAGATAAAAACAAATGCCACATGCATAAACAAGTTAATTTTAATGTTTGAGCTTGAGAATAAATGTTGGTATTCTGTTTCCAGATAATGCTGACTGAGCTGGTC
Source organism: Sweltsa coloradensis (assembly GCA_024449915.1). Lineage (NCBI taxonomy): Eukaryota > Metazoa > Arthropoda > Insecta > Plecoptera > Chloroperlidae > Sweltsa > Sweltsa coloradensis. Next base: position 23,194 of record JAMZAV010003336.1, read on the forward strand.
ATGCCTGCCACGATCTCGGTCGAAATCAGCTTAAACAGGTCAGTTGACGCATGATAATGTGGGTAAAGTAGAAGCCATCTCTATGGCATTATGAAAAGAAAAATTACATAAACACACTTGGAAAATGATGAAGGGTTGACAACTGAATTAATCAGTGATGGAAAGTAAAAAATAAGATTTTTTCCAAAAATCAAAATTAAAAAAAAGTAAGGGTAGGCCTGAATGAAAAAAAATCACGTTCACAGGATTAAAATTTAAAAAAATCACTGAAAAGAAAAGAAAACTGCAGACTTTATAAAACAAACACACATTAGGCCTAGCCCTGTAATCGTTTTCAAAGAATCCTAAACTAAAGTTCTGCTTGAATCTTGCTCGATTTCGAAAAAAACATTGCTCGAAAAATCGGGTCTCGAAATGACTTGATGTTTTGAGAACGTACAAAAAGTCGGTTGCGGCAGGCGTAATATTCCATATTATGACGCGCTCTTCAACAATCTTCACACCGACAGAGCGAACAGCTCACTGGTAATGCACAGGCGAACTCGATGCTCTTGCTCTGACGCCGTACCCGTGCGCACCGACACTGTGCATGTCTCCAAAGAACTCTGATAAAGACCTGCGCTGCCTACTTCTTTTTTTTTTTTTTTTTTTTTTTTTTTTTTTTTGTGATACAAATTTATTTATTTATTGTCATAGAACATAGAACATACATAACTCATACACCATAGCAAAATTGTACAAATAAATAATTAATGTTACATGTAACATAGGCCTACAGAAATAAATCTAACAAGAATATAATCAAAAAACCAAAAAGCCTGAAAAAGGCTTAACTGTGGGGTAAAGACAATTAATAAATTATTTAAGATGGTGACAATACAGAGAACGGAACATATAACCAAATAAACATGAAAAACATGTATGTATAAATACTATGGTTGCATGACATATTCAGTTAATTTGTGAAATCCAAAAAATTACAGGAAAAGAACAAAGAGCTTAGAAAAATAAATAAATAAATCGGAAAACATTGTCAAAAGGTGTCAGAAAGAAGATAAGATTTTAATTCAGTTTTAATTTTTGAAATGTTAGACAAGGTTTTCAGTGAGGAGGGCATCAAGTTGAACGTAGAAGGAACCGAGTAAGAAAGTGAACGTTGGCCATATTTGTTGTTAAAATTGGGAATTTTGAATGCCCCGCCACTTTTAGCCTTGTATCCTTGCACGAGTCTAACAGAATCTTGAAATCTGATTTAAAATAGAAGTGTAATATAAATCTATATATAAACAATGAAGATATTGGCAGCACATTACAAAAAGAAAATATTTGTTTACGGGAGAGTTCAGAATCGGTTTTAAAGTCACACATTACCATTTTTAACATTTTTATTTGTAAATCTTCAACCCTTTGAATGTGACCCGCGAAGCATTGCCCCAAGCTAAAATGCCATACAAAATCAAAGATTCGGCTATGGATTGATACACGGTTCTAAATAAGGAAAAAGGTAATACATATTTTAGAATATAAAGCCGAGAGGAGCAAGAGCGTAGTCTGTTACATAATTTATCAATATGATATTTCCACGAAAAGTGCCTATCTACAGTTAATCCCAGGTACTCATAAGTATTTACACATTCAATTTTCCCACTACATTCACAATCGGTCAATCGGTCTTCTTTGGTCTAATATCGATAAGTCGCGGAAACGCGTTTGACCTCGGCTCGAAATCTACTATTGATTTTTACATCACTTTTAGATTACTAGTTGTTTAACTTCTGTAATTCCGTGAAGGCCTCAAATTTTTTAATGTATACTACGGGTATATTGTTTTACTGGCTGTATTATTTGAAGAAATAAGTAGTGTTCCCAATATGTGTTTTAACAATTTGCAGTTAGTTATGGCTGCCTTAACCCTACTTATTGTGTAATGGCCCGTAGCAACTTAAGAGGAGTAGCTGAGGCTGGCGCGGAGATGAGTTTAGACGCTCAGCTTTCTGGTTTTCTCGGGTAAACTGTTTATAAACCGTTATCAAATTTCACACTAACGTTAAAAAAGAATAACTTATGTTATCTAGCACGCGTATTCCTTCTTTTTGCATCCAAGTGCAAATCCGAATATCAATATAAAAGTAGGCCTACTTTTATTATTCATGCAAAATTTGGTAATGATATATAACTAGAGGTCCGTGAAAGTGGTTTTATTTTGTAGTGAATTTCGTTTCTAAAATTAAAATTTCGGTGTTATTGGTTTAAAGCTGTATTTCAGCGGTTTTATCTATATTTACCAATTATATGCGTGTAATATTCGTTCACGCCTCGCATATCATTCTAGCCACAAAACAAACAAGTTTGAGTGTACTTATGTTCAGACTGGTGTAATTTACTACAAGAAAATTTATAATTTTTTACTGAACTTTATTTTATAAAAACTTTGTTTGGTTGAACTATACTGCATAAAATATTGAAAATTACACCGTAATTTAACAATAATTCCAATTTTAAGTGCTTTTCGTCGTTAAAAACATTAATTTTGTGAATTTCGGTGTTATTACGAAATTTACACCTATTTCGGTGTTGGCGGTGATTCAATTTTGGCATTTTCTGGTTTAGATTTGATCAATTGTATTGCATTTTTTATGAAATTAAATGGTTAGTACATATTTCGGTTTTATCGTCAGTCACGAATTTCAAGGGGCTCTTTATATAACCAACCGTTCAGCTGAAATCATCAACACCTGAGTGCACGCATTTGAGTTGGACCAAGCTCAGCGTCCCCTCTGAAGAGAAGTCGCTGAGGCTGGCGCGGAGACCACCTGGAAGTGTGACGGCGTGATGAAAGAAAACGTAATCCCTTGTCTAATAATAATATTAGGCCATTAATAATCTTGTTGACAGCGTGGGTGGTGTGAGTTTGGTGGTGACGGACCAGGTGAGTCACAAGAAGGCCACCTGGAAGTGTGACGGCGTGATGAAAGAAAACGTAAATGGGGAAGAAGAACAGTTTGAATTAACCGAAGAATCTGCTTCTTCTTAGTGAATGCTTAAAATTAGACAACAAATTTTTAATACCATTATTCAAGAAAAACAAGTTTTTTACTTAACTTACCCTACCTTGTGATTTATCTTTTTATGTACATACTGTTATAAATTAAACTGTGCTTTTAAGTACACGACTGTTTTAAAGTTTAAACCTGATGGTTTTGATTTAATTTCAATACTCTTAAGACGATGCATATAAAGAAAGTGATTTTCAGTATTTTCATTAAAAATTGTAAAGCCAACTTTGTATATGTAGTTAATAAGTTATCAACTGATTATCAAGCTAATCATAACTTATGGAAAATAAATATGTACTAATTTAATTTTTGTGTAGAAAGTACTGATTTTAAAAACCATGCAAATCCTACTAAAAGACCTCTTAATAAGCCATATCTGTGCCTTATTGCAGGTACTATCAAGTTGTGCATGTTCTTATTAAGTACCGGTAGATTATGCGCAGTGCGCAGTGGCGTAACTAAGAGACCGTGGATGTGGGGGGGGGGGGGGAATCTGCAAAAGAAGAAGAATCAGCCAAAATAATTAATTTTCTTATAGGGATGCTCACGATAATCGATATTTTTGATCGATAATTATTAATTATACGTAATGGATATTATTTCGATAATAATCGATAACCGAAATTCATTATCGATTATCGAAATATAAAATAATTTCTCGATTTGGTTGGTCGGGAAAACACACTCCCAAAGGTGGAATTGTTAATATTTGGTCAATAGGGCACAAACCAAAACTCAAAGATTGAGATTATCTCACGTTGTGCCATGCACTGGCTGGGCTAGAGGGTGTCACACTCGAGATTTATGTTTGGATTGGAAATGAGCTATCAGTCGATAACGTAAGCCAAACACATGACATTGAAAACAGCGAGGCAGCAAACTGAGCGCAATTGTATTGTTTTGACTTAAACTTGCCACACTTGTGGTTCCACTTATAGGTCGGACAGGCTTTATTGGTGATATCGATATTATCGATAATGACATTACCATTTTGATAATCGATAATAAAAAAAAAGTATTGATGTGCATCCCTAATTGTGAAAATTAAAAGTAGAGTCAATTGTTGAAAATTCTCACTCTAGCATAACATAAGCCTGTTCTTGTCTGTGATGATTCATTGCCAAGAGGCTAGGGGGGAACTTGTCTCCCCCCCTGAATTTTCAATATAGTAGTCGGTGTTTGAATTGTTTTTGATGATTGATTTCTAGTTTCTACTTTACAAAAAATACATTATTTCGTTATGCATTAAGCCCACTACTATTTTTATTCGCACCAAACGCACTATTAAAATCTCATTTTCTAAATTGTTTGGGAGCTCTGCATCCCCAAACCCCGTATACTTAAAGGAATTATCTCATCTTGGTAGCACTTCATAGCATATCTTGAACCATTCAATTTCACGGAAATAGATCTTAGATGCAGCTTGATCGGACATCTGGTTGCTAAGTAAATAGAGTTTTAAAATATCACCGCGCGAAAACTAGTGGCCTAAAAATGACGTCACTGTACGGCCACTCGTCGAGTCGACCCGAGCGTGTAGCCGGCTCGCGTTACGAAGTGCTCGGCTTTCAAGACCCAATCAGTCGATTACTCGCAGCTGTGCGTTTCGTTTGTAGAGCACCAATTATGATGAAGATGATGATATGATGATGATGATGATGAATTATTTTCAGTTATGATGATTATGATCAAGTATAGCGAGTATACCACGTGCTTCCATTCCTTTGTATGGATAGTGAACTCGCTTTGGAAGATACTTGAGTCTTTCATTGTGGTAAGATTCTAGGGCACCTGTGTAAAACATGTTATTTTGTATGTCAAATTCACATTACATTATGATCTAGGTACTTACCAAATATGAAACATTTATTTCTATATACGTTTTAGCAGTACGTTCATGCAGCAATATAATATTCATGTTGTGAATGTGTGATGTGTGTGTGTGCGTGTTTGAGGGTGGGCGGCATCTCAATCTATCGTCGTCTGTGTTTTCTTTATTAGAAATGATATATATTTGATTGAATACGAGTGCGTTGGTAAGTGCGTAGAAGTATCCTCAAGTATCGCATCACTTATCACGTATACAACACAGATTGCGCGCTGGGTGTTTACGACCGCTCAGATAAATGTGAGTGCGAGCTTGTGTCATGTACAGTCGTGTTAGGAAGGTTCTATTTCTAATGTGATTGTCTGCTAGATGGTTTGGGGCTTAAGTTGGGTTGAACCTCGCGCACTCACTCTTCTATAAAGAATGGCTGTTTATTTTCATTGATTTTGGCTCACAATATTAGAACAAAATGTATCCTACGGAAAAATATAAAATATATAGGCCTATCATAAAAAAACAAATACCTGTAGGCCTATGACAATAGTTGATGGTATGCTTATGGTAACTTATCACAGTTTGGAAACCGATGAAATGATAGTTTGTTGTCTAATTTTGGACTGTTATTACATTTATACACACAGCACTTGATCATCATTTTATATTTGACTAACATACACCATTATAATATAGCATCGATATTATTACACTATTACTTCTGCTGATGCACATTCTTTCACCGCACTGTCCAGCTAACTACTGAATGATGAAACTATACTGCAATGCCAATGTTATCTCTTTATGTGGGGCGGGGGACCGAGCGCGCATACGAAGCCAGCGAGCCGGGCGTACAATGACGTCAATCCACGTTTGGCCGGAAAACCACTAAAATCGCTGCCGAGCGCAGCAGAATTTTTTGGGATTTTTTCCCTTTTAACCAACGTTCTAAAACATCAACACCTTTAACATATTAAAAGTTTTTCCAAGTTGATATACCGACTTTAATGACGAAACGCCTTCGCTCCTACTACCATCCCACCACCTTTTTATTTCCACTTTGAGCATTGTAGGGGTACAGGTAGGGGTATAAAAACTACTTGCCCCCTCCTGCAAGGAATCCTGCTGACACCTGCAAGTTCAAAACGAACGTATTCCCACAACAATTCCTTACAGGAACTAGTTCACGGGAACGCGTTGCTTCCCAAGACTGTTCATCGCCAAAGTGGCTTCTGATATCGGTGCGAGCTTGAGAAGCGGAGTTGGGGGAGGGGATTGAGGGGATCCTGTAAACAAATCTTGCGGGGTTGGAGCTGTAGTTACGGTTACCCCGTACCTGGTACACACATCAGGACTAGTTGGGTAAATATAAGGAGGATTTTGTATGAAGTATGAACAAAGTTTTATTTTAACACAGCCAAAGGACATCATATACAATGTACATCGTCTTAACAACTCCAAAACCTCGTAGGTAACTTTTTTTTTCAAGATTCACTTTATGTTATATTTTCCAAAAGCTTGTGTGTATATATAACGAATAGAATAGAAGAAGGTTAAAATATTGACTTCTATAACCTCGTAGTGTACGTATTAGTGTCTATACTGTCAATGCTCAAGCCATAGATACTGGCAGTGTTGAATCCAGCTATGATCCCGGGGGGGCCCCCCCGGGAATAAATTAACAACATGCACTATATATTTTAAATGTCATTTTGCCGTTTTTAAAAAGGCACGAACATATTGCTTTGAAGGTTGTTAAGGTTAATGTTTGTAACTGTAATCAAATAGGCAGACACTACGAAAAACGTGTGGGCAACTCATGAGGCCAAGAACTAGATTTGTAAATGTATGGTCATTCGAAGGGCTCCGACTTCTGTTTAGGGAATTCCCAATTATGTCTTCTTTTGTATGTTGGCTCGCAGTCGCGCCTTGAGAGGATATGCGCTTGCAGGACTGATACAGACAAGTATGTTGGGTGAATGGTCAGAGTACTTTTCGATGCAAAAAACACTATTATCAAGTAACAAATGCGTAGGCATCCTGTAAAAGGAGGGGTCAACGCAGTTTTCCGTGTATATTAGGCTAAACACTGATACTTGCTTCCTATTAGTCGAATTTTACACAATCGTGCTGTGATTGGTAAAAAAAAAAAAAAAACAGTATTTCACCCTGTTTGGAAAATATTGTATTAATTTGTTTTCGTTGCTAAAATGACCGTTTTGTGAATCTAGCGATTTGAAGGTTAAATCTAGCGGATATTTAGGAGCTTTTAGCGTCCACAACACACAAAAACTACATTATTTTGGTATTGCGTTCAGACCACAACTTTTTTCTAAAACGCACCAAACGCACTCTAAAAACCTGATTTTCAAAATTTTCGCCTGCGGCGCTATTGTTCCCCCCAAAGCCTCCGTACTTGAACCCTTGTTATACCCCCCCGGGATGAAAAGTCTGAATTCAACACTGGATACTGGTATAATCTCTCACAGCCAACCAAATGTAAAACCAGGACAATTATTATTCTACGTGACATTTGTGACACGTCTCATTTATGTTTATTTATTCTATTTCTAAGTACACTGTGCATTTTAATGAACTATTTAATAATCATTAGATAATGTATTGGTTTGATTGATTTGATATTTATTAATGCACTTTGGCTATAGCATAGGACACAATTCTATTTTTGGCTATCGATTGTTGCGTTACAACTTACAACAATGAAATTTTGGACAAACATCAGATTAATTCGGACCATCTTCGGACAAACAAAAACAAGTGATAGCTATCAAGCGAGGCCTATCTCTCTGTCATCTATCCATTAAACTGTTCCGTGAAAAGCGGTGACATTCGAGTAATGTTTATAGCTAAAAATTTATAGGTCTATTTGATTTTATTATTGCAATGTTTGCAGTAATTTTGCTAAAATTTGCTCAAAATGTCCCTTTTAATGACGATGAACATCAGTGTTTACATCCAGTTTCTCGGCAAAACTTGACTCAAAACTAATGATAACACCAGCGCCAGTGCTGCTCTCCCAAAACAGGTACCGGTATTTAAAAATCGTCACTTCCGCCCTGCCCCTAATCGAGTCCTATGCTATTCGAGACGATGAGGATGAAGTATAACAGAAGGGAGGAGGGGAAACCCGGTACCGGCACGTAGCCTTACCGTACCCGGGAACATTTGCATTTAAAATTGATAATTATATTGGTTTAAATAATAGGGTTCTTAAGTTTAGTTGGTATAAGGGCGCGTCAACTGTAAGGCCAAAATGCAATATTTAACTTCGTCCTAGTGTTCCCTGGATGTTCCTTAGTGGCGCGTCAACTGTAAGGCCATAATGCGCCACTGTTGCCTAAGGCTAGAGAGACCTAAGGTATGAGGAAGGAAAGGAATGTTATACCGGTTACTCATCACAATGGCTCACTCACTCGTTTAACAACGACTTTGGCGTTTTGCTAGTGTATTGGTAGGTTCATATTTTATTTTATTTTACTTTTGGAAACCTACCTAAAGTCATAGTTGTTTTTTAAAAAGTGGTGTAGGTATGTAAAGCGGAGGGCCGAGGCCTACTTCTTTTGAAAATGTTTCTGGAATTATTTGGTTGAAAATTAATGTGTCAGACTACATTGAACTAACGATGCGTCCGTGTTCAATTATTATTAATAATTGTGTAAATGTGGCGCAATTTGAAATAATGGCGCAATTTTACTGCCAACTAAAGTTGTGATTAAACATTACGCTAGACGTTCGTTGATATATTGCGTAAGGATTCATAGCAAATACAGTACAAAATAATTCAAGCTAAAAACGTATTATATAACAAAACTATTAACATATCTAAACTGTAATGTTTTCCTTCAACATGTAATAAGGAATGAATTTGGGATTATTTCTCTTTTCGTTTCATATTAGCGTATTTATTTCCTGTTAATGGTAACATTGATTGTCATGGCGACCGTGCTGCTATCCGTCGGCGAAGCGAACACTACATGATGCCACTTCCTCTGTTTGCTCCTGTTGCGCATGTTACCGAATCGAATTTATCCAACGTTACGGCTTTATAACCGAGAAAATATCCTAGTTCGATTAGAAATGCCTTTAGGAATCTAAATTTGGTTGTATTACAAAAATATGTCTAAATATCATGCCCATCGGTTACGTAATTCAAGTATCAGAGATTTACCTTGTTTACTCGTCAACGGCCATACCATGTTGAATACACCGGTTCTCGTCGATACCGAAGTTAAGCAACATCGGGCGTGGTCAGTACTTGGATGGGTGACCGCTTGGGAACACCACGTGCCGTTGGCATCAAACTTTTGGCTGTTTTAAGTCAGAAGATGAGCATAGCGAGCGAAGCGAAGATTCAATCTACTGCACTGGAGAAAAAAATTCGGAATGTTTTTTTTCTTTCGTAGTATTATTGTATGCCTGTTAGGTGCCTTCGAAATCTCTGAACTTGTGTGTGCCACGTTTTTTGGGCGCATCGATAAATTATTTCTTTGAAAATCGCTTTTTTTTTATTATTAGGAAAACGCTAAGACCCGCTACCCCCGCGTTGTTGGATGAGCGTAATTGGTGCATTGAGCTGCCATGTGTTATGCGGATTTTCTGTTGTTCTGTGAAAAAATCATTACTAAGTTGAAGATTTTTTTTTAAATTAAATTAAATTTAATGAAAAATTAACTTAAATTTTTAATTTTTTTAATTAATCGTAATTTTAAAAAAAGGAAAAAATCGTAATATTGAAATTTTCATAAGAAATAATTATTCGATTGCGCACAAATTTTACACAAATATATGAATTTATAAAATTAAGGTTCTGTGAAAAAATTATTACAATAGGATAAAGCATAATAGGTGTTGTAAGTCAAAGAATTGTTTTAAAAAAGAAAAAAAAACGTAAAATTTCGATTTTCATGAGAAATAATTTTTCGATTACGCTCAAATTTCGCACGAATATCTTAATTCATTAAATTAAGGTTCTGTGAAAAAATCATTACAATCGGTTAAAGCATGTAGGTGTTGTAAGTCGAAGAAAGTTTTTAAAAATCGAAAAAAATCGTAAAATTGCGTTTTTTATGAGAAAAAATTTCCCATTGCGCTCAAAAACGTGGCAGTTCTAAGTTCAGAGATTTCGAAGGCCTCCATGAAATTTCATCGCAATCGGAGTATCGGTTTAGCCGGAATCGTGTTACAGACACACAAAAATACAGAAAGAAAGAAAAAAAAAAACATTCCGGATTTTTTTCTCCAGTGTAGTGAAATGGAATCTTCGCTTTGCTCGCTACGCTCGCTACGCCTCATCCAAAAAAGAATCTTCCACTTTTACATGATTTATCCGATTGTAATGATTTTTTCACAGAACCTTCGTGTGAAATTTGAGCGTAATCGAAAAATTATTTCTCATGAAAATTGAAATTTACGGTTTATTTCAATTTTTGAACGAGTGAGCGTAGCGATCGTAGTGATTTCCATTCGACTTAAACGGCCCTGATGGTTTTTCTGCGTGCGTGCGTGCGTGTGTGTGTGTGTGTGTGTGTACGTTGAAAATCAGCCGAATCGCTGAACAGATTGCGCTGAAATTTTAAACGGACATCCGTACGAGTTTATTGAGAACTGCTAACAAAATCAGCAAGATTCATTGCGATTTAAACCTACAAGAAATGATAAACTGAGAAATAGACTTCCAATGTTTAGAAATTATTTTAACGACAATGTTTTAGATTTTGAAAAGATATTTTTTGTTTGTTTTTCGCCTGGCCGTGAATGCCATGCCCATGCAAGGTCAGTCGAATGTTGGACGTCAAGGTACCCCCCAAATTCCGCTCGTAGATTGAGTAAACCTTGCATATTTTCACGTATTTCGTACTGGCTATGTTTACCATAGTTGGCCCTATTGCCACAGATGATGGACTACCCTGCGTTATATGCATTTCAAACATGTTTAATTATTTTTTGAAATACAATCTAGAAATTACAAAATCTTTCCCGACCATTGAACCCACGTCTCCCACATATCGGCTACAAGGGCCCTTAGCCAACTAGACTAGGGAAACGCCAAAGTATAGTAAGACGAGTGAGCGAGTCATGTTGTGAGTACCCGAGAACATTTGCATTTAAGTTTGATTATATTCGTATAAATAATAGTTTTTTAAAGTTTAGTTGGTATACGGGGACGGGCGCGTCAACTGTAAGGTCATAATGCGCCTCTCTAGCCTATGATAGGCTAGGTAGGCCTAAGGTAGGGGGAAGAAAAGTAATGTAATCGGGTACTCAACACATGGCTCACTCACTCGTTTAACACGACTTTGGCGTTTCCCTAGTTTTAAATTTCTAACACCTACATGCTTTATCCGATTGTAATGATTTTTTCACAGAACCTTATTTTATGAATTAATATATTCATGGGAAATTTGAGCGCAATCGAAAAATTATTTCTTATGAAAATCGCAATTTTACGATTTGTTTCGATTTTTTAAATTTCTTCGCTAATAACACCACCATGCTTTATCCGATTGTAATGATTTTTTTACAGATCCTTAATTTTATGAACTAGGAAAACGCTTAAGTCCCGCCGCGTTGATGGATGAGCGTTTTTGTAAGTTTTTAGTTTGCGTGGAACCACTTTTCCTTTGCAAGTGCTTTGTGAATGCATTGTAGGTGATTGTTGTCGAGTTTCTAATGTTACTTGTTAATTGTTATTATAAACCTAAAAAAAACTCATATCAAAACCTTTATTCTATGGATTCTGGCTAACTTTTTCAACTTTTTCTTTCAAAAGGTACTACATCACCATAACCTTAATGTCCATGTGAAATATGAACGTTTCAGAATCGGCCCAAATGTGACGACAATATCGCACTAAAAATCGAAAAAAATCGAAAAAGTACAATATTCAAGAGAAATATTTCTTCGATTGTACCCAAAAGCAATACACCTCTAAGTTCAGAGAAAACGAAGGTCCCCCTCAAAATTTCATCAAGATCGCTTATCCCGTTTGCCCGGAATCCTGCTAACAGAAAAAATACAAACAAAAAAAAAAAAAAAAAAAAACATTGGAGCTAAATTTTTTGGGGGTCAGTGAAATTGAAGTTTTCGCTTCGCTCGCTACGCTCGCTACGCTCATCCAAAAAGTGGTTGTAGTATGTAAAGCAGAGGCCTACTTCTTTTTGAAAATGTTTTCTGAAACATTTGGTTAAAAATTAATTTTGTGTCAGACTACATTGAACTAACGATGCATCCGTGTTCAATTATTATTAATTGTGTAAATGTGGAGCAATTTGAAATAATGGCGCCATTTTACTGCCAACTAAAGTTGTGATTAAACATTACGCTAGACGTTCGTTGATATATTGCGTAAGGACTCATAAAAAATACAGTACAAAATAATTCAAGCTATGAACGTATTATATAATAACACTATTCAAATATATAAACCGTAATGTTTTACTTAAACAGGTAATAAGGAATTAATTTGAGATTATTTCTCTTTTCGTCTCATATTAGCGTATTTATTTCCTGTTAATGGTAACACTGATTGTGATAGCGATAGTGCTGCTCTCCGTCGGCGAAGCGGACACTACATGATACCCCTTTCCTCTGTTTGCTCCGAGAGTGCGCATGTTACCGAATCGAATTTATCCAAAGTTTTTGGCTTTATAACCGAGAAATATCCTAGTTCGATTAGAAATGCCTTTAGGAATCTAAATTTGGCTGTCTGATATTTTTTAATATATTACAAAAATATGTCTAAATATCATGCCCATCGGTTACGTAATTCAAGTATCAGAGATTTACCAACTTCTTTCGTCAACGGCCATACATGTTGAATACACCGGTTCTCGTCCGATCACCGAAGTTAAGCAACATCGGGCGTGGTCAGTACTTGGATGGGTGACCATTCGGAAAAACCACGTGCCGTTGGCATCAAACTTTTGCCTGTTTTTTAAGTCAGAAGATGAGCATAGCGAGCGAAGCGAAATTCCATTCTACTGCACTGGAGAAAAAATTCGAATGTTTTTTTTCTTTCTGTAGTATTATTGTATGCCTGTTAGGTGCCTTCGAAATCTCTGAACTTGTGTGTGCCACGTTTTGGGCGCAATCGATAAATTATTTCTTTTGAAAATCGCTTTTTTTATTACTAGGAAAACGCTTAAGTCCCGCCGCGTTGTTGGATGAGCGTAATTGGTGCATTGAGCTGCCATGTGTTATGCGGATTTTCTGTTGTTCTGTGAAAAAATCATTACTAAGTTGAAGATTTTTTTTAAATTAAATTAATTTTAAAAAATTAACTTAAATTTTAAATTTTTTAATTAATCGTAATTTAAAAAAAGGAAAAAATCGTAATATTGAAATTTTCATAGAAATAATTATTCGATTGCGCACAAATTTTACACAAATATATGAATTCATAAAATTAAGGTTCTGTGAAAAATTATTACAATAGGATAAAGCATAATAGGTGTTATAAGTCAAAGAATTGTTTTAAAAAAGGAAAAAAACGTAAAATTTTCGATTTTCATGAGAAAATTTTTCGATTACGCTCAAATTTCGCACGAATATCTTAATTCATTAAATTAAGGTTCTGTGAAAAATCATTACAATCGGTTAAAGCATGTAGGTGTTGTAAGTCGAAGAAAGTTTTTTAAAAATCGAAAAAATCGTAAAATTGCGTTTTTTTTTGAGAAAAATTTCCCGATTGCGCTCAAAAACGTGGCAGTTCTAAGTTCAGAGATTTCGAACACCTCCATGAAATTTCATCGCAATCGGAGTATCGGTTTAGACGGAATCGTGTTAACAGACACACAAAAAAACAGAAAGAAAGAAAAAAAAAAAACATTCCGGATTTTTTTTCTCCAGTGTAGTGAAATGGAATCTTCGCTTTGCTCGCTACGCTCCTACGCTCATCCAAAAAAGAATCTTCCACTCATACATGCTTTATCCGATTGTAATGATTTTTTCACAGAACCTTCGTGTGAAATTTGAGCGGAATCAAAAATTATTTCTTATGAAAATCGCAATTTACGGGTTATTTCAATTTTTGAACGAGTGAGCGTAGCGAACGTAGTGATTTCCATTCGACTTAAACGGCCCTGATGGTTTTTCTGCGTGCGTGCGTGCGTGTGTGTGTGTGTGTGTGTACGTTGAAAATCAGCCGAATCGCTGAACAGATTGCGCTGAAATTTTAAACGGACATCCGGTACGAGTTTATTGAGAACTGCTAACAAAATCAGCAAGATTCATTGCGATTTAAACCTACAAGAAATGATAAACTGAGAAATAGACTTCCAATGTTTAGAAATTATTTTAACGACAATGTTTTAGATTTTGAAAAGATATTTTTTGTTTGTTTTTCGCCTGGCCGTGAAATGCCGTGCCCATGCAAGGTCAGTCGAATGTTGGACGTCAAGGTACCCCCAAATTCCGCTCGTAGATTGAGTAAACCTTGCAATATTTTCACGTATTTCGTACTGGCTTTGTTTACCATAGTTGGCCCTATTGCCACAGATGATGGACTACCCTGCGTTATATGCATTTCAAAACATGTTTTAATTATTTTTGAAATACAATCTAGAAATTACAAAATCTTTCCCGACCATTGAACCCACGTCTCCCACATATCGGCTACAAGGGCGCCTTAGCCAACTAGACTAGGGAAACGCCAAAGTAGTAGTTAGACGAGTGAGCGAGTCATGTTGTGAGTACCCGAGAACATTTGCATTTAAGTTTGATTATATTCGTATAAATAATAGTTTTTTAAAGTTTAGTTGGTATACGGGGACGGGCGCGTCAACTGTAAGGTCATAATGCGCCTCTCTAGCCTATGATAGGCTAGGTAGGCCTAAGGTAGGGGGAAGAAAAGTAATGTAATCGGGTACTCAACACATGGCTCACTCACTCGTTTAACAACGACTTTGGCGTTTCCCTAGTTTAAATTTCTAACACCTACATGCTTTATCCGATTGTAATGATTTTTTCACAGAACCTTATTTTATGAATTAATATATCCATGTGAAATTTGAGCGCAATTGAAAAATATTTCTCATAAAAATCGCAATTTGACGCTTTGTTTCAATTTTTAAAATTTCTTCGCTAATAACACCTCCATGCTTTATCCGATTGTAATGATTTTTTTACAGATCCTTAATTTTATGAACTAGGAAAACGCTAAAGTCCCGCCGCGTTGATGGATGAGCGTTTTTGTAAGTTTTTAGTTTGCGTGGAACCACTTTTCCTTTGCAAGTGCTTTGTGAATGCATTGTAGGTGATTGTTGTCGAGTTTCTAATGTTACTTGTTAATTGTTATTATAAACCTAAAAAAAACTCATATCAAAACCTTTATTCTATGGATTCTGGCTAACTTTTTCAACTTTTTCTTTCAAAAGGTACTACATCACCATAACCTTAATGTCCATGTGAAATATGAACGTTGTAGCCCCACCCGTTTGGTCAGAATCGGCCCAAATGTGACGAAAATATCGCACTAAAAATCGAAAAAAATCGTAAAAGTACGATATTCATGAGAAATATTTCTTCGATTGTACCCAAAAGCAATACACCTCTAAGTTCAGAGAAAACGAAGGTCCCCTCAAAATTTCATCAAGATCGCTTATCCCGTTTGCCCGGAATCCTGCTAACAGACAAAAATACAAAAAAAAAAAAAAAAAAAAAAAAAAAACATTGGAGCTAAATTTTTTGGGGGTCAGTGAAATTGAAGTTTTCGCTTCGCTCGCTACGCTCGCTACGCTCATCCAAAAAGAGGTGTAGGTATGTAAAGCGGAGGCCTACTTCTTTTGAAAATGTTTCTGGAAACATTTGGTTAAAAATTAATGTGTGTCGATACATTGAACTAACGATGCGTCCGTGTTCAATTAATTGTGTAAATGTGGAGCAATTTGAAATAATGGCGCAATTTTACTGCCAACTAAAGTTGTAATAAAACATTACGCTAAACGTTCGTTGATATGCTGCGTAAGGATTCATAGCAAATACAGTACAAAATAATTCAAGCTAAAAACGTATTATATAATAACACTATTCAAATATATAAACTGTAATATTTTACTTAAACAGGTAATAAGGAATGAATTTGAGATTATTTCTCTTTTCGTTTCATATTAGCTTATTTATTTCCTGGTAATGGTGACATTGATTGTGATAGCGATAGTGCTGCTCTCCGTCGGTGAAGCGGACACTACATGATGCCATTTCCTCTGTTTGCTCCTAGAGTGCGCATGTTACCGAATCGAATTTATCCAATGTTTCGGCTTTATAACCGAGAAAATATCCTAGTTCGATTAGAAATGCCTTTAGGAATCTAAATTTGGTTGTCTGATGTTTATAATATATTACAAAAATATGTCTAGATATCATGCCCATCGGTTACGTAATTCAAGTATCAGAGATTTACCTAATTCTCTCGTCAACGGCCATACCATGTTGAATACACCGGTTCTCGTCCGATCACCGAAGTTAAGCAACATCGGGCGTGGTCAGTACTTGGATGGGTGACCGCTTGGGAACACCACGTGCCGTTGGCCTCAAACATTTTGCTGTTTTAAGTCAGAAGCGATAGCGAGCGAAGCGAAGATTCCATTCTACTGCACTGGAGAAAAAAATACGGAATGTTTTTTTTTCTTTCTGTAGTATTATTGTATGCCTGTTAGGTGCCTTCGAAATCTCTGAACTTGTGTGTGCCACGTTTTTGGGCGCAATCGATAAATCATTTCTTTTGAAAATCGCTTTTTTTATTACTAGGAAAAACGCTTAAGTCCCGCCGCGTTGTTGGATGAGCGTAATTGGTGCATTGAGCTGCCATGTGTTATGCGGATTTTCTGTTGTTCTGTGAAAAAATCATTACTAAGTTGAAGATTTTTTTTAAATTAAATTAAATTTAATGAAAAATTAACTTAAATTTTAAATTTTTTAATTAATTGTAATTTAAAAAAAGGAAAAAATCGTAATATTGAAATTTTCATAAGAAATAATTATTCGATTGCGCACAAATTTTACACAAATATATGAATTTATAAAATTAAGGTTCTGTGAAAAATTATTACAATAGGATAAAGCATAATAGGTGTTATAAGTCAAAGAATTGTTTTAAAAAAGAAAAAAAACGTAAAATTTCGATTTTCATGAGAAATAATTTTTCGATTACGCTCAAATTTCGCACGAATATCTTAATTCATTAAATTAAGGTTCTGTGAAAAAATCATTACAATCGGTTAAAGCATGTAGGTGTTGTAAGTCGAAGAAAGTTTTTAAAAATCGAAAAAAATCGTAAAATTGCGTTTTTTATGAGAAAAAATTTCCCGATTGCGCTCAAAAACGTGGCAGTTCTAAGTTCAGAGATTTCGAAGGCCTCCATGAAATTTCATCGCAATCGGAGTATCGGTTTAGCCGGAATCGTGTTAACAGACACACAAAAATACAGAAAGAAAGAAAAAAAAAAAACATTCCGGATTTTTTTCTCCAGTGTAGTGAAATGGAATCTTCGCTTTGCTCGCTACGCTCGCTACGCTCATCCAAAAAAAAAATCTTCCACTTTTACATGATTTATCCGATTGTAATGATTTTTTCACAGAACCTTCGTGTGAAATTTGAGCGTAATCGAAAAATTATTTCTCATGAAAATTGAAATTTACGGTTATTTCAATTTTTTAAATTTCTAACACCTACATGCTTTATCCGATTGTAATGATTTTTTCACAGAACCTTATTTTATGAATTAATATATTCATGGGAAATTTGAGCGCAATCGAAAAATTATTTCTTATGAAAATCGCAATTTTACGATTTGTTTCGATTTTTTAAAATTTCTTCGCTAATAACACCTCCATGCTTTATCCGATTGTAATGATTTTTTTACAGATCCTTAATTTTATGAACTAGGAAAACGCTTAAGTCCCGCCGCGTTGATGGATGAGCGTTTTTGTAAGTTTTTAGTTTGCGTGGAACCACTTTTCCTTTGCAAGTGCTTTGTGAATGCATTGTAGGTGATTGTTGTCGAGTTTCTAATGTTACTTGTTAATTGTTATTATAAACCTAAAAAAAACTCATATCAAAACCTTTATTCTATGGATTCTGGCTAACTTTTTCAACTTTTCTTTCAAAAGGTACTACATCACCATAACCTTAATGTCCATGTGAAATATGAATGTTGTAGCCCCACCCGTTTGGTCAGAATCGGCCCAAATGTCACGAAAATATCGCACTAAAAATCGAAAAAAATCGTAAAAGTACGTTTATTTTATGGGTTCTGGTTAACTTTTTTAAATTTTTTTTCACAAGGTACTACATCACCATAACCTTAATGTCCATGTAAAATATGAACTTTGTAGCCCCACCTGTTTGGTCAGAATCGGCCCAAATGTCACGAAAATATCGCACACAAAATCGAAAAAAATCGTAAAAGTGCGATATTCATGAGAAATATTTCTTCGATTGTACCCAAAAACGTGGCACGTCTAAGTTCAGAGATTTCGAAGGTCCCCTTCAATTTTGATCAAGATCGCATAGGCCGTTTGCCCGGAATCGTGCGAACAAACAGACAAAAAAAAAAAAAAACAAACAAACAAAAAAAAAAACAACCGAGCTAAATTTTGGGGGGGTCAGTGAAATTGAAGTCTTCGCTTCGCTCATCCAATTAATATATTCGTGTGAAATTTGAGCGTAATCGAAAAATTATTTCTCATGAAAATCGCAATTTACGCTTTTTTCATTTAAAAAAATTACGCTCATCCAACAACGCGCCTGATAAAGCGTTTGCGAAGCTTCTTAATATTATATTACTAGGAAAACGCTTAAGTCCCGCCGCGTTGTTGGATGAGCGTAATCTGAGGACCTGGATCTTATTAATTACAGAAGATAAAGCGGCGTTAAGCGTAATTGGTGCATTGAGTTGCCAAGATTTATGCGGATTTTCTGTTGTTCTGTGAAAAAATCATTGCTTAATTGAAGATTTTTTTAAAAATTAATTTAAATTAAATAAAAAATAAACTCTTATTTTTAATTTTTTAATTAATCGTCGTTTAAAAAAAGAAAAAAATCGTAAAATTTTGATTTTCATAAGAAATAATTATTCGATGGTGCTCAAATTTCATACGAATATATTAATTCATAAATTAAGATTCAGTGAAAAAAATCATTACAATCGGATAAAGCATGTAGGTGTTATAAGTCAAAGAATTGTTTAAACAAAGAAAAAACCCGTAAACTTTCGATTTTCTTGAGAAATAATTTTTCGATCGCGCTCAAATTTCACATGAGTACCTAAATTCATAAAATTAGGGTTCTGTGAAAAAATCATTAAATCCGACAAAGCATGTAGGTGTTATAAGTCGAAGAAATTTTCAAAAAAATCGAAAAAAATCGTAAAATTGCGATTTTCATCAGAAATAATTTTTCGATTGCTCTCAAAAACGTGGCAGTTCTTCGTTCAGAGATTTCGAAGGTCTCCATAAAATTTCATTGCAATCGGATTATCGGTTTAAGCCGGAATCGTGCTAACAGACACAAAAAAATACAAAAAGAAAAAAAAAAAAAAAAACATTCCGGATTTTTTCTCTCCAGTGTAGTGAAATGGAATCTTCGCTTCGCTCGCTACGCTCGCTACGCTCATCCAATTATATAGACGAGGGAGCGGAGCGACTGAGAAACAATTCAACTCAAACGAGCGCTCGATGTGATTAATTCGTCTGTATGTTAATTAAAATGTTAAATGTATGTCTGTTTGTTCGTTCGGTCCCATAGTACGGCCGAACGGCCTAATAGATTGAGCTGAAATTTTAACAGACATCCGTGACCAGATAACTGAGAACTGCTAACAAAATGAACACAATCCGTTTCGATTTAAACCTACAAGAAATAATAAATTGAAACATATGCTTGAAATGTGTAGCGAATAATTTTTGTCTGGTCATGTTTAAAATGTATTTAATTATAAAGCCGGTTCTAAATGTGACGATCCAACTGTAATTTTGTCTCCTCTGTCGAACCAATGTTGGTATTGTTCCGCAGCAAATTCCTGCAAACCATCTATTTTTATTTTTCAAACTCTGACAAAAATGAACACAGGAGATTGCCACCCACAACGTCTAGCATATTATTACCTTTGGTTTGGTCTAGGGACAACGCTAAGAGGGTGCTTGCGGTGGGCGTTTGGGAAGGACAATTATTGCAACCCCCCCCCCCCCCCAACCCGGGCATCAGTTTCTCCTCCGCCCTTCCACACCAACCAATGTGTGTTACAGTATTCAAACGCCAAGGGAATTTGTTTAATCAACTCATTGAAAAAACTTGCTGTTCAAAGCTTGACTCAAACGCAGTGCTTTTTGTCAAGATAGCCTGCCTGACATGCACGCAAGAAATGGTTAGCATTTTGAATGTTTTGTGGAGCCCGCAGCTTGCACGCGTCCCTTCTCTTACTTTTACTTACACCCTTCCAGTGGCGTTACTAGCCCTTGTTTTTTGGGGGGTGTCCATCTTTATAACCAAAAACATAACCTATATCCTGGTAAAAATGACCCCCCCCCCCCCCACCCCAACTAGTGTGGGTGTGGCAGTGGTGGCTTTTCAACACATTATCAGGTGTGCACTGTGTATAGTAGTGAGTGGTGTCATCAAAAATGCATTTATGTGCGTACGCTCTTTCATGGAGAAAAGTATTATGATCTAGTAAGCTAAGTTCACTTAATTGGATGAGCGAAGCGAAGACTTCAATTTCACCGACCCCCAAAAAAATTTAGCTCGGGTGTTTTTTTTGTTTTTTTTTGTTTTTTTTTGTTTTTTTTCTGTCTGTTTGTTCGCTCTCTACCGGGCAAACGGCATACAGGACATTCGAAATCTCTGAACTTAGACTTGCTACGTTTTTGGGTACAATCGAAGAAATATTTCTCATGAATATCGTACTTTTACGATTTTTTTTCGATTTTTAGTGCGATATTTTCGTGACATTTGGGCCGATTCTGACCAAACGGGTGGGGCTACAACGTTCATATTTCACATACACATTAAGGTTATGGTGATGTATTGACGTTTGACAGAAAAAGTTGAAAAAGTTAGCCAGAATCTATAGAAATAAAGGTTTTAATTTGAGTTTTTTTGAGGTGTTAAATATTAAAACCTTTATTTCTATAGATTCTGGCAAACTTTTTCAACTTTTTCTTTCAAAAGTCAATACATCACCCTTACCTTAATATCATGTGAAATATGAACGTTGTAGCCCCACCCGTTTGGTCAGAATCCGCCCAAATAGCACGAAAATATAGATTTTAGATCTTTCTCACAGCCTTGTATATGATCACAGGAGATTTTATACTTAGACCATCTATACCCTTCGGGTAGACGGATAGCGCGGCAATATTCGTGAAGCCGACCTGCGGCCAGTTCCAAGAACGAGGTGGTGGCAAAACATCGCGCGCGCTGCATTTGACTGTACGTAAATATACGATAAAGAGCTGTAAAACAATGTGGATTTTCATTCCACGTGTAAATATTTTACTGAAATTATTTTTCGTAATGTAGGACACTATTTTACTTTAGATAATTATTATGGTTATTTTACATTAGAGTCTTTTCAAGTCAACATAGACCTGAAAAAGCACATGGACTGTCATGAACATAATATGCCTTATACTTCTGGTATATAATGGCTCTTGAAGGCGATTTGGTATTATTATATAAATAAAATACAGTATAATGTATAAAGTGATTGTTGTGTTATCATTTGTATAGCTCACTATTATA
Organism: Sweltsa coloradensis; assembly: GCA_024449915.1. Taxonomy (NCBI): domain Eukaryota; kingdom Metazoa; phylum Arthropoda; class Insecta; order Plecoptera; family Chloroperlidae; genus Sweltsa; species Sweltsa coloradensis. The sequence continues at coordinate 44,830 of JAMZAV010003336.1, forward strand.
GTGCAAAATATAATTTCGTATTCATATGCATATTATGTTTTGAACTGTTTTTCACAAAAATTGTTATATTTGGATGGAAACATAGGCCTAATCCCTTTAAAAAAGTGCAGACCAATGATCTTTACAAAGCTATTATTGGATGAGCGTAGCGAGCGAAGCGAAGATTCCATTTCACTACACTGGAGAAAAAAATCCGGAATGTTTTTTTTTTCTGTATTTTTGTCTGTTTGTCCACACGATTCCGGCTAAACCGATGCTCCAATTGATATGAAATTTTCTGGAGGCCTTCGAAATCTCTGAACTTAGAACTGCCACGTTTTTGAGCGCAATCGGAAAAATATTTCTCATGAAAATCGCAATTTTACGATTTTTTTTCGATTTTTTAAAAATTTCTTCGACTTATAACACCTACATGCTTTATCTGATTTTAATGATTTTTTCACAGAACCATAATTTAATGAATTAAGATATTCGTGTAAAATTTGAGCGCAATTGAAAAAATATTTATCATAAAAATCGAAATTTTACGATTTTTTTTCTTTTTTTAACAATTACAATTAATTTTAAAAAATTAAAAAATTAAAGTTAATTTTTTATTTAATTAAATTTAATTTAAAAAAATTCAACTTAGTAATGATTTTTCCACAGAACAACAGAAAATGCGCATAACACATGGCAGCTCAATGCACCAATTACGCTCATCCAACAACGCGGCGGGACTTAAGCGTTTTCCTAGTTATTATTATTTTGTAGGCCCTCGGACAGTCTGAGCGGTCCCCTCACTACTGCCAAACAATAACAGAGAGATTTTGAGAATGGTGACTTCTTAACCCTATTTAAATAAATAAATAAATTTTATTTAGAGTCTACCCACTCAGTTATATAACTGATTTTCAGTGGGGGACTTTAAATCAAAGCGACCAAGCCAACCCTGTAGGCCCCGACGCAATCGACGAGTGAGCGATAACCAACCAAAGATCGATATTTTTAATAGGAAATATAGCAATCAGTGGTATGGACAGTGCGAACACCCGCGAATCAACGCCAGAATCAACAAGGCCGATTCAGAACAACTCTGAAATTTATTATGTGCTTCGTTGCTAGGACGGCTCCAAAGTCACCGTTTACAAACTCCTAAGACAAGAACTGATGGACTGAAGTCCAAATCAGAAGTTAAAAAACTTCTGACTTTAGCGGGAATCGAACCCTGGACCTTCTGCATTGGAAGCAGATACGCTAACCACAAGACCAACGAGCTAAAATGTTTTAAATTTTTAATAGAGCATAATCGGCTACTTAACTAAAATGAGAGTTTACAAATTATATATTTTACCTATGACTAAATACGATTTTTTTAAAAAGCTTTTTATTATGTTTTGTTTCCCATAGATACTATTACTATAGCACATATCAATCTAAAATGGGCATTTAGAAACTTGCACGAATAATTTATGTACAACACGCAAATATGCGTTCCGAAATTACACCTCTAGGTAATAAGCATATTTTGACCAAACCGCATGCCTAAATCACGTAGATGATTTACAGAAAACGTAGCCAATGACGGCCAATTTTATAGCAAAGTCCTCTAGGATCGTCCCCATGGGCCATGTGAGATTTACCGCTCGTCTAGCTAGATAAAAAATTAACAAGTTTGGAAAATTTTCTGGTAACGGTGGACCAACATTAAATTGTTCTGTTACTTATAACTAGTTGGTCAAAATGAAATATCATTTTTGAGTTTGGTGGCTGAAGGATGAATACCCCTTTAGAAAAAAACATTTCCCTCCCGTAAATAAAAATATATAACTTAGTAGATATGATGATGAGATGTTGAAATCTGGCATATTTCCGCCAAACACATAGAAATAAATTTCTATCGGAAAATGGTTAAAATAAATTAAAAACTTCTTCGATGTGTTGTCCCAAGGAATAAATATGCATAATACATTTTAAGAAACCATCACATTGTCGAAAGTAACGAGAGATTCACTACTTTTAGTACGCGAAATTACTGTACGTTTAAATGGTACTACGCGCTTCTTGCCACCACCGACTTCCGAGAATCTCTCCCTCTCTCTCACTCTCTTTGTTCCCAGCTCGGCTTCAACCGCTGCAACGGCAGGTATAGGCGCGCGCTCTGTCCACCCGATATATGGTCTAAGATTTTATATCTTACTCACAGCCTTGTTACAAAATCAAAGATCCAACAGACCTAATGATTGCTTTGTATGGGCCGTGTTAATATGTTTTCATTATTATTTTAAATTAAAATTAACATTTTATAATTAAAAAGCTCATCCATCAACGCGACTAAAAAAAGCGTTTGCGAAGCTTCCTAGTTATAGTAATGTCGGTAATGCTAGGGGACACAAACCCACGTTCAGCTGAGTACAGTACATTCATTGAGTATATAACCATCCTTGTACATTAGCTCACCGAGACAGGCGAGAGTAGGCTGATCATTTATGTCTATTGTGCGCCCTTCTTTTGATGATTTACGACTCTTATTACACGATCACCACCAGGGTGCAGATTGACGGGGGGGGGGGGGGGGGGAGTTCCCCCCCTCTGGTAATTTCATCCCTGGCTCTGTTTTACTGAAAGGTATCCCTGCCGGGGATGGCTAAATCCCCACCTCTGGATTCCCATCTCATCTCATAACATATCAAGTGACTTTATCTCGTAATGTTAATAAATAATGCATCAATTTACACATATTCCTTTCAAAATAATACCTCAGATCGCTTCTAATACCATCTTGAGGGCAATAATACCCCCAAATGTTTCCTCAGATCAAGTCTTCTAAGGCCATCTCGAGGGCAATAATGACCCAAAAATGTTCATCAGATCGCTTCTAAGGCCATCTTGAGAGCAATAATACCCCCAAATATTTTCCAAAGATCGCTTCTAAGGCCATCTCAAGGGCAATAAAACCACAAAAAATTTCGCCTCTGGCGGCTGGGGCTTTGCCCCAGACCCCGGTTTGCCAACGAAAACACTATTCTAAGCCATCCCCCCCCTCTGCAAAGTCGTTAATTCGCACCCTGATCACCACTACCCTAAGTACTCCCCATTCCAGACTCTAGATTAGAGACGATCCCGGTCACAAGTATAATCGGTTGCCCCTTGGAGAACTACGCTCCCACAATAACATCTACTTCGGCATTAACATCCATGTTTAAAGGGTGACATCCGCTAAACTTGACATGGCCAACAAAAACTTATTAGAAAAGTGGAAAATAATCTGTAAAGTACAGACTTTATCAGTCATGTAGTGGAATTACCTTCCATCAAATATTAAGAGAATATAGGTCATGTAGAATGGGGGACCTGGGGGAAGGCAGCGGGTCCGGGGCGCACAGCCCCGGAAAATTTTCCGATTCTAAGAGTGTGATTAATGAATTAACGAGTTTAAGGCATGTTTTTAAAATCATTTTTTTGTCAGTGGTGTTTTTGATAGCCTATGGTTGTTTTTATTTTGCTACTAATGATTGTTGTGATTGCAATATTAGATTATGTGCTTTGATTTGACATTGGATTTTCTCATTTTTTGTTCTATGAGAGTATAATAATATGCACGGTAAACAGCGTACACCCTGATTTGTTTTTGGTTTACTGAGGGGTATATATTTCGTTTTGTGTTTATGCCGTATGCTCGCATTACACCATTGCAGGTGTACATCAATTACTGATCAATTATTGATAGTTCGGAAGCCTCAAGAAGTAGACTCCACCTTGGAGGTTTGGGGGCACAACCTCCGGGAATATTTTGTTCAAGGTAGTTAGATTTTGCTCAATTTAAGATCGTTATTAAATTAATTTCATATTTTTCTCTTGTTTAAGAATTATTTTTTTTTGTTTTTTATTTCGTGTTGCCGAATAGGCCTACACCAAAGATGTCGGCTATGGATGAGGCTGCACTGTCACTTGCGTATTACCTCGAGCAATCGTGGTTAAATAATTCCCCAAAGTCACAAGCGTGCTTTTAACTCCCACATTGGGTAGAGAATAATTGACTCGCAATATGTGGGCTCTCCATACATTTTCTGAAAATAAGTTTCTCTCATACTAATTAAATTTGGGTTTGTTAGGCTATTTTTCACGACTGATCAGGCAGTATTGTCACATCCATGCACATTGTAAAAACCGCCACTGGGGTCTGGGGCGCTTAGCCTCAGAATTTTTTGGATTTTTAACATTACAAATGGTGCTTTTTTACTAGGTTTTAGCGTGGTTTCGTCGATAATTCATAAAATTGTGAAGATTGTCAGTTTTATTGTAGTTTACAAAGCATTGCTACAAAATTGTGCCCCCTCTCGCCCCCCGTAGTTACGCCCATGCACCCTTCCTTAGATATTCTAAGGGAGGCGACTGCACAATGGCCCTTTCGGGACTCGGCCATATGATTCGTTGAAAAATCTGTCCCCAATGATGTTGCTTGCAAATAAAATATGCCAATTGCCTGGATCACGCTATTAATGAAAAGTATAGGAGGAAATTATAGGCTGGCAATTACTTAGATAATAATTGGTTGGAGGGAGGGGGCTATTTTAAAAGTCCACATTGCAATTGAGGTGTGCCCCCCCAAAAAAAAAAAAAAAACAAAACAAAACACAACAACATTGAAATAAACTATCAGTCCGGATTGCTGATGGCGGGTATCGAATACGAAACCTTCCGAATCAGTCTCGCGCGTTATATACTATAGTAGGTATTAGTAGAGCTACATACAGTGGCGTAGGAACCTGGGGGGGAGGGGGCAATGCCCCTCCCAAGTTTGATCCAGGGGCAAAACTAACGTGATTTAAATATTTATCCCAGAATTTCGGTAGTATAAAATATGCACTTACATTTAGACAATTCGACAGTCACCTTGGTAAAACGAATATGTTTGCCTGTATGATTCGTCATTTCATAAAAAATTAGGTTGAACTTTACTAAAATGGGCCACTTCACGTTCATTTTTTTAGTTTTTAGATCGCAGATAGTTGCAGTAAAACATCGTTTACAGAGTCCGAGTACAGTTAAAACATGACGAAATAACTGTAGTAGACCCTAGGTACCGCCCACAAAATCTTCTAATGGATTTGCCCCCCAAACTTTCAAAATGTCCCTATACGCGCCTGGCTGCATGCATATGTGTATTTGAATCTTTGCCCACTGGAACTTCATCGTTGTGATGATATAACATGTTGTTGCTCAGTAGGCCTAGGTACCCGGTAGGCTTTTACTATTAGCATTGAGTATAGAACCATATCAATGCTATTAGGCCTACAGTCCCTACACCATCTCATTACCAGTTGATTTTGTATTTTCCTTCTTGAAAGATTGATTGGTCGGTCGAGAGGCCTTAGCCGAAACCAGACCTTACGGCTGCGATTAGCTCTAGCTATAAAAGGCGATAGTCCTTCAGATTAAACAGAGCTCGATTTAAAAGCGAAGGGCATGACAAGTTTTGTCTTTCAATCTCTCCGTTGTATGCAATATGCATGATGCGTTGCACTCACTCACAGCACAGCTGCAGCAGCGGCCGACCACCATTACCGTAATGGTCTTTCACATTACGTTCGTATGTTGTTTCTTTTCCAAACTATTAGATAACAAATAAAATGCGCGGGTCGGGTGCGGTATGAATGATACTAGGAAAACGCTTTAAGTCCCGCCGCGGTTGTTTTGGGTGAGCGTAATTGGGGAATTGAGCTGCCATGTGTTTTGCGGATTTCTGTTGTTCTGTAAAAAATCAGAAATTTGTTGAATTTTTTTTTAAATAAAATCAAATTAAATAAAAAATTAACTTATTTTTTTAAATTAATCGTAATTTTAAAAAAGGAAAAAATCGTAAGATTGAAATTTTCATAAGAAATAATTATTCGATTACGCACAAATTTTTCAAGAATATATTAATTCGTAAAATTAAGGTTCTGTGAAAAAAACATTATAATCGGATAAAGCAGTAGCATTGAGTATATAACCCCTCCTTAGCTAGAGACGTGACGACCATGTTAAATATTTACCAACAATTTCTGTCTCACTCATCGAGTTCAACTCTGCACTGCTACGAGCGCTACGAGCGCCACAAGAGTTTCGCTAGCTCGTGGCCGCGAAGGGAATTTTTATTTAAGTGCACCCCATAGGGGCCCGCCCCACAATTTCAACGACGAAATCCCCACTCGACGGCCCAGATCGAAAACTACGTAGATGACCCCGGGGCCCGGAAGTGTGTCCCCCACAACATTCAAAAATTTTTGCCGCCTATTTAAAAAAATATACTTTTTGGGCAAATAAATTTCTTTGGTCCTTGAGATAATTTAAAAAGCAGGTTTTCCGAAATAGTAAACAATGGGAAATTTCTTTACAATACTGTGACGAAATAGTTTTAAAATAAGTTTTTTTTTTATGGTTTTTTTAAAATTTTGGAACTCTTCTTTAAAGTCATTCCATTCATATGTTTTGTTACAAAAATTTAAACATTTTTTTAAGGGGCCGCGGAAGTTTTTTTACTTTACCCAAAAAATTTAAAATACATACATGCCCTAAACCAAATTGTATTTCTATGATGCCACCTTCTAAAGGGAATGACGATAAATAAAAAAGGTTTCATATCAAACAAAAAATTTGCCCCAAGTTTTGAAGTGCAGGCAAATTTTTAAAAACGGGGATTCCGCCTGGTGTGGGTGGGGGGAAGCCCCAAAATACAGGTTTAAACCCAATGTAATTATAAATAAAAAAAAAAAAGGAACAAACCCCCAAAACAAAAAATTAAAATGGAAAATTTAGCTTTTTGGGAAATTACTCAGTGTAAAGGATAATGACACGAAACCGCTTTTTACTGATATTTTTTTTAAAAAACAAAATGAACAAAAAAAATTTTTTCTTCTCGTTGAGGCTTCAAGGGAAATCAAGAACACCTTTAAATTTTTTTAAACTTTTTATGCAGAGATACAAGTCAGCAATAAAAAATTCTAGGAATCAAATGTGTAATTAATTTAAAAATAAAAAATTACAAAAATGCAAACTTTTTTTAAATTTTAAAAACTTTCTGTAGACAAAATGTAATTAAATAAGGGGTTTAAAATTTTGGGTTTAATTTTTGTTCAAAATTTTCCCCGACGCCCGGGAAAAAAAAAGGGGGGAAAATGCTTTTTTAAAATTTTTTCTTCCTTTTTTTTTTCCCAATACACAACATCCTAGCGAAACAAAAAAATTTTAAAATTGGGATAGAGTGTTTGAGGGGAAGTATTTTTTAATTTAAAGAATGAAAAATTTTTGTAATCCCCAATACAGATGAAAAGGGTTGCTTTTTTAATGAAAGGGGTTTTTTCCAAGCAATGAAGGGCTACTTAAAATGCGAATTTTCCCCGGGGAACTCAACAAAATGTTTGGCTAAAACCCCCCGGTCAAAAACATTTTGTAATTTCTGATTAAATTTAAAAAAGTATACAATTTTTTTTTAAAAATGCTAAAATCAGTCATATGTGTAAATACTAGGGAAAAACCTAGCCAGTCCGAAATACTTTAAAAAGTTTTGGGGGGGCCAGGGTTTATTTAATTTCCGAGGGGAAAATTCGGTGGTACCTTAGCGGCAAGATTCGATAAACTACATAAAAAATTCCAAATTTTTTTCCTATGCCTATTTTTTTTTTTTCAAAACCCAAAACCTTTGTCCTATTCTTTCCCCCCAGACTTTTTTTTTTCCAATTATCATTTCTTGTGGGTTTTATATGCAATGGATCTACCTGATTTAATTAACATTTCTAAATTTTAAACTGGGCACCGGATTCTGAAAAAATTTTCAGAAAAAATTTTTCGGGCGTTTTAAAACTGATTTTCATAAAAGACACACACACGCACACAATCAGGGAAATTGCCGTTTTTCTTAAATTTAAATTGAACCCTCATCCCGTTTTCGGTCACCGTCTAATAATTTACAAGTGTTTTATAACGGGGTTTCCCCGGGGAATAGAATTCAGAGATTCCGGGAATTAATCTACCCCATGGGTTTGTAAAGTTCGTGATTTTTGAAAAGCGAGATTTGAAACTCGGGCAGAGATAAATATCAAAAAGTGACCATTTCATAAAAAAACCCTGGCTTTGACCCCGCATTCCGATTTTTATTAGTTCCGTGGGAAAAATAATAATATAAAATGTAAAAAACCCCGTTTTTAAACGTTCTGTTTAAAACCTTTGACAATTATTTTTTGAACGCTAATTGTGGGAAATTTATTTTTGACTTGATTATGACCAGCTCAAAAATTAAACCAATTTTAAAATTTTTAGTGGAAACAGAAAAACAAAATAATTGTTCTGTTTCTTTGTAAATTTAAAAATTTAAAGCCTCATTTTTCTTTTAGTGTAGGGGGGAAATAAAAAACCATTTGATTGAAATGGCCTTTAAATATCTATTCGATGCTTCGTTTCGTTTAATTAACTGTACTGACAATTTTTAAAATTTTATCCCAAAAAAAACATGTTTTAAATTAAATAAACAATGAACTGCAAGGGGCATGGTTTTTTATTGTGACGCCAATACCCCCCCCCCCTCACGTTGAGCCGCCTTAGTTTGGGGAGGTAAATATTTTTAAAACTTTTTTTTTTAAAAAATTCTTACTTAAAATGGGTTTTAACTGACTTATATTTAATTTGACAAAATCCACTTTTTTTTTTTTCTTGAAACCCAAAAATTTTGACCCCTTTTTTTTCCCAATAAACAATATGGCTCAAAATAGAGCTACAAAAAAAATAATAAATGTGGGTAGATTCTAAAATGCACATCTGTATCTAACCCAACATTTCAATTAAAAACTTTATAAAAATTTTTTTTATTAAAGTTTTGTTTTTATTGAACACTTTCAATATTTTAGTTACGGAATTTTCAAAAATTTAGTATTTTGCGTTTAAACGCTAAAATTTCACACGAAAAAATATTTTAAAATTCATAAAATTTAAGGGCCCTTTTGGAAAAAAAAATCATTACAATGGGATAAAGCATGTAGGTGTTACAAGCCGAAGAAATTTAAAAAACAAAAAAAAAGTCGTAAAAATTAAAGAATTTCGTAATAAATAGTTTTTTTGATAACGCTCAAATTTCCCAAAAATGAATATACCCCAATTCATAAAAACAAAGGTTTTCGGGGAAAAAAATCATTAAAATTTGGGAAAAGCATGTAGGTGTTAAAAATTAAAAGTTTTTTTTAAAAAAAATCAAAAAAAAATCGAAAAATTGGGGGATTTTCCCCCGAGAAAAAATTTTTTCCGTTTGGTGCTAAAAAACGGGGGAAATTCTGATTTAAAAAATTTTAAAGGGCCCTCCTTTAAAATTTCATGCAACGGAGTATCGGTTTGGCCGGAAATTGTGCTAACAAACAGACAAAAATACGAAAAAAAAAAAAAAAAATACTTTACAGTTTTTTTTCTCCAGTTTTAGTGAAATGGATCTTGCTGCCCCGCTACGCCTTTTTTTACGCTCCCCAAATTTAATTAGTTTGTTTATTGGATGGGCAAAGCAAAGACAAAACTTTTCCCACGGGCCCCCCCAAAAAAATTTAGCTCTGGTTTTTTTTGTTTTTTTTTTTTTGTCTGTTTTTTTTCCCGGCTCAAACCGGGGAAAAACGGCATATCCCGATTTTGACGAAAATTGGAGGGGCCCTTCAAAATCTCTGAAACTGTCACTTTTTTTTTTTTGTCAAATTATTCGTAAAAACCCATTAGGTATGGGAGATCAATTTATGTCAATCTCCTACTTGGTGGTTAGGGGGCCACAGCAACTTTGGGAATTTATATTGTTTGTATCTTCTTACTCATTGTGAAAATATCCTTTGGTTCGTTTCCCTGTTGGGGGGGGATTTTTTTAAATTTCTGAATTGAAAATGAAAATAAAAATTTTTGTAGACAATTATTTTTATTTCTTCTCGGGGAACGGATTTGTTTTGCACAAAAAGAAAAAGGTCAAACTGGGACGGGTCCGGAATGGGCCTTTGGTAAATTTCTGGGGGATTTTTTATCAGCATTTCTTTTTTTATTTTTTCGTGATTAAAAATTAAAATTTTCCATAAGAAAAATTTGTTTTCTAGGGGAAAAATATAATTTTAGATATTATAAATATTATATAAAAAAAACCCAAAAAAACGTTATCTATTTTTATTTGAAATTTCTAAAAGTTTTTTTGTCTAAACTGTAAATTATAATATTATCATGAAATTTATTTTGGGGCCCAAATGCTTTTTGTAGGCAGCCCCCCCTTATAAAAAAGTATATTATGAGGAAGTAAAAATTACAAAAGGAAACATTTTAAAAAGTAAAAATTTCAATTTTTGGCAAGTGAACCAAGCCTTTCTTTCCTAAAGCAGCAAAAAGCACAACTTTTTTAAGGAATTATAAAAAAAACTCATCAAAATAGCGTGTTAGCAGCATGGGACGGGGAAATAGCGAGGGCAAAAAAATAAGGAAAATTCATTTACATAAAAAATTTAAAATTTGTTCAATATTGGGGAAAAAATTAAATCAAGTAAACCCTTTTCATTCGTCATATTACGGACATATCACTATCACAAAATGTGAATTTTTACTTTTTAAAATTTTTTTTTAGATTTTTACTAGTTAAATTTTTTCGGTAAAGGGTTAATAATTTTGTCATCATTTTTCTCACTAACTTTGATAAAAAATCAGTCCAAAAAAATACATTACGCGTTTTCGAAAATTTAAAATTTCCCTTTGATTTGATTAAAAAATTCTTTAAAAATTCCCCGAAAATTTCCCAAATTTTGGGTTCAACCCCGGGAAATTTTATTTAAGGGAAATGTACAAATTTTTGTGAAAAATTTCCCCAAAAGGAAATATCAATAAAACCGTTTTTGCGAAATCATCAACACCCGGTGCGCGCGCTTTGAGCTGGGCTTTTGAGGGGTTTTTTCTTTTTTAATGATGTAAAATTTTTACAATGGGGCGACGGGTTTTATGATTTGTTTTTTTGTCTTTGGGAAGGAAAGAATCGTTTTTCATATTAAAGTAGATATTTTCAAATGCCTGTTTCCCTGGCGCGAACCTTTTTGAAATTTGTTTTTTAAAACAATTTTTTTTCCCCTTCGGGGCCCGGGGGTAGAATTTCCCCCAGAGATGGCTCTGCTAACTTAAAAGGCGATTCAAGAAAAAAAAGTCCACCTTCAAAATCATAGCAAGAGCCAGAAAAAATCACGAAGACTATTTTTTTTTAAAATTATTTTTAATTTTTTTTAAAATTATTTAAAATAAAAAATCCACACGCACAAAACCACAAAAAAAACGAGTTTTTTAAAGTAGGGGAAACCCTTTAAATCAAAAACCACAATGATCAAGGGCAGCGTTTTTTACAAAAAAGAGCTACACACTTTCGCGATCAAAAACACATAATTTTCAATAAAAAAAATAATTTTCTTTCAGGGGCTTTGGGAAAAATTTTTAAAAAACAAATTTTCCGCTTGGGGGGGGGATTTCCCCCGGGGGGGGGCAAGGAGAAAATTTTCCCAGAGTAAATTCTCTGCATTCCACGTTAAAACCTTTGGTTTTTACGAGCTAATCCATCATGGGGGGAGGGAAAAAACCCTTTGCCGAGCATTCAAAAGATCGTCATCACAATTCAAGGAAATTTTAAATTTTTTTGTTTTTTGGGCTTTCCCAGGTTTTGGGAAAAACCTACTTTTGCACACTTTTTGTGCCCCACTCTACAATTTCAGATTCCGAGGAGCAACACGGGGGGATGATTGACCGTTGATTTTTTAAATAGGGTGTCATAAAAATATTTATTTAATAAAAATGGGTGAATAAATTTATCCAATACAAACTTAACTCTTGAAATCATTATTTTTTAAAACCAAAATTTAAAAAGTATTACCAAAAAAGGGGTAAAATTTTTGGGGGGGGGGAAAAATTTTATCCACCCTTTAACGAAAAAAACGGCCCTTTTTTTACGGTTTTTAAGTATTTTTTTCATTATAAAGAAATAATGTAAATAAAAATACTTAAAAACCGTAAATGATAAACCGATTTTTTTTTATTTTAAAGTGAAAAAAACTTCAAAAAAAACACCTTTTTTTTAATAGCTTTGATTTTTTTTAAAATGATTTCAAGAGTAAATAATTGTTTTTGGATAAACTTATTTTTTAAATTTTTGAAATTAAAAATTTTTTTGACCTCCTATCTAAACTTATTCTCAATTTCGGGGTTTTTTGCCCCCTCGGGGTCTGATTATTTTATAGAATTCAATTAGCTGACATACAAAAGAACTCCCCCCCCTCGAAGGGGAACAATGTTTTTACTCGGAATAAACGCACTATGATATGGGATTAAAAAAGGGAAAGGGAAATTTTCCTTAACCTGGACCAAACCAAACAAAGCCCACGTATATAAAAATTTTCCAATAGGCTGAAAAGCAAATTTAATGAAAAAAATGTCATTAAAATTTTTAATTTTGTTTTTTGTTTAACGTACTTTACATTTTTTCAAACCCCAACCAGGGGGGGGAAGCCGCTAGGGGAGAAACCCCCCTTTTTCCCTTTCCCCCAAAACCCCTTTTGCTTGGGTTTGACCAGCCAAGGGACTTTCTCCCCACAATCCTCGTATAAAATAAAAACCCATTTAGTAAATGTGCGAAAATGTCGAAACGACACGACAACTTTGAAATATTTTGCCTTACAGTTCCCAGATTATAAAAATTTTTTTCATTTTAGCCAGAAAAAATCCGGATTTATGTCAATTTTTCATTATTAACAAAGTCCCAAAATCGAAAAAAAATATTTATATTTTAAAAAACCCGTTTTTTAAAAATTGAAGTTTTATTATTTTTTATATTTATAAAAAACATCACACAAACCCAAACCCTGTTTTTTAGCAAATTTTCCCAAAAAAACTAAAATTTTAGTAAGTCATTTCATACACCAAAATTACGCAAACCCCGGAAAAATTTTGTGACCCTTTCATTTAAAAGGATTTCGTTTTGGGGGGGTTTTAGTTTGGGTATTGAAGAAATGTATGTATAAAAATTTTTTTTTTAAAGTATTATTATTTGTAGTTTTTTATCCCGGGTTTTAAATTTTAAGGCTTATTTAAAAGCTTTTTAAAAAAGTAAATCAAACAATAAAAAATTTCCAGCTATTTTTTGAAACCCTGCTCCCTGCTAGGAAAAAAGATGTTTTTTACTTAGATAAGGTTTAAATTTAACCCGTCGTGGAAAAAAAACATTAAAAGAATAGGGATTTTTAGGTGGTGCAATTTTCTTTTTTATGAAATCGAAAAAAAAAACGTTTTTTTTTTGAAAAACCCCCAAAATTTAAAGTCCGTGTAAACTATAGTTCAACTCCGATTCCCGGGTTTCTTATTAGTATTCTTTGATTTTTAAATTGGCCCGTGAAGTTACACAAATTAAGGACCCCCCCCCCCCCCCCCCCCCCCCAAATTTACAACTCACGCCCGCAAGGACCCCCCCCGTGTTCACCACCCCTTTACTAGACCCCTTTTAGTATAATAAAATAGACAATGAATTATTAATTGGGTTTCCCCCTAAAAGGAATTCATTCCCCTTTTTGGGGGAGAAGGGAAGATTAGTGTTTTTGAGAATAAAGGGGGAGACATGCACAACATCCCCAACGCTCACAGCAAAAAATCGAACACCCTACATCTTCCCGGGCTTAAATTTTTCGGTTTGTTTAAAAAATGTCCCCCGGGTTTTTTAAAAAAATGTCGGTTTTTTAAAAAAATGTTCGTCCCGTATAGTCCCCTATGGCCCGAACGACAAACAGTTAAACTGTAAAATTTTAATTTTCACAATTATCAAACTAAAAAAAAGATGTTTTAAACGTCACCCAAATTTTATTCCCAAATTTTTGATTGTTTTACTTGTAATCTCTTTATAATAATATATTAAAATTTTGAAAAATGTTCTTGATTTTCTTCCCCCAAACCCAAAAACGAGAAAAAAAAATAAACCCCAAAAAAGGTTTTGTAAATTTTACATTTTAAATCAAAAAACGGTGCGGTACATTAAACCTGAACGAGTAATCCCAAAAGCCCAAATTATCCAGTTTTTTGTTGGGTTTTTTGTTTTTTTCGTTTTGTGTGCATATTATAAACAATCTAGTTAATGATAGTTTTTTTGAACAGGTAACATTGCCCTTGAGGAATTTCCCAAAAATATTTTAAAGCCCCAAAGTAATGCATTTGCTAAAAAAGTTACCAAAGACGAGCAACGATGTCTATTTTTTCTTGGGAAATTTCTATATTTTATTATCATGGGATGGGGCAGCTTCCCGTAAATTTACACACAGGCACGACTTAAATTTATTTTTTTTTTATTTAACGGGCTATCCATTCCCTTTAAAAAAATGATTTTTCAAAGGGGGCCAAACCCTTTCCTGCACGTGTGCCCTTGGTGCAGCCAAGCTTTCATACTATTTTTTCGCGTTTGGAATTAAATATAATTCGGCTTTTTTGTTTAAGAATTTTTAAAATTTTTTTATTTAAAACGTCATCCCCTTTAGAAAAATGAGTCGTAAAAAACAATTTTGGTTTTTGGCATGTAAAGTTTTTTTATTTTTTTTTGCTAAAGTAAACCAAATTTTCCCCGGCCCCTAAAAAAAAATGTTTATTAGATTCATATTTAAAACTATATTGTATTGCACTTGGGGACACCCGGGCCCCTTTTTCAAAAAAGGAAAAAAATAATAATTTTTAATAATAAACAAAACATATGAATTTAAAAAAAGCGTAATGAAGACTTCAAAAATTTTAAAAAACCTAAAAATCACTGTATTTAAAACTATTACGTCCCACAATTTTTTGTAAAGATTTCCATTTATGACTATTTCGCAAGCCTTTCTTTTTTAAAATCTAAAAATGGGCCCCAAAAAATTTTAATTTTCCCAAAGTTTATTATTTTAAATGGGGCGCAATAATTTTCGAGATATTCGGGGTTGACACACTTCCCGGGCCCGGGCCCCAACTAAGTATTAAGATTTTTGGGCCGTCAGGTGGGGGATGCCCTCGTTGAATATCGTTTGTTTAGGCCTTTATGGGGGACCTATAAGGTCGTAAAAGTAGTTGGCGCGGGCACGTAGGGTTTTTGGGCCCTTTTGTCTAACCAAGTAACCCATTTTGCTTTTGCAAATAATAAGGAATTAAAATTA
This sequence comes from Sweltsa coloradensis, assembly GCA_024449915.1. Lineage (NCBI taxonomy): Eukaryota > Metazoa > Arthropoda > Insecta > Plecoptera > Chloroperlidae > Sweltsa > Sweltsa coloradensis. Next base: position 59,985 of record JAMZAV010003336.1, read on the forward strand.
TTACTATAAATTTTAAAAAAAAAATATAATAAATAAATTAATTATAATAATAATAAAAATAATAAAAAAAATTATGCCCTACAGCGGAAAGTGAAAAAAAAACCAAAAACCTACAAAAAAATTTAACCCTTTTATTTGAAAAATAAAGGACTTTCATTTGAAAAGAAGTTTGATTATTTATCCCAACCCAAAAAAAAAAACTTCAAAAAAATTTAAAGTTTCTATTAAAAATATAAAGTACCCGGGGAAACGTTTAATTTAATTTTTTATCACCCAAGCCCAAAAAAAAAATACAAAAACATTAAAGTTTCTATTTAAAAATTTTAAAATCTTTTAAATGGAAAGGAGTTTTTAAATTTAAATTAAAAATTTAAAAAAAAGGAACAAAAAAAAACCTTCAAACACCTTTAACCCTTTCTATTAAAAATATAAAAAGGGCTTTTTTCATGGAAAGGATTTTTTTTAAATTTTAATTAAAAAATAAAAAAAAATAAACCCTTTAAAACCTTTTTAAAGTTTCTAAATTTTAAAAAATAAAACTTTCCCAAAACCCCAAATGGGAGTTTTTCATAAAGAATAGGGTTGTTAAAAAAAAAAATTTCCACCACGGAAAATTTTAACCGGGGGAAACCCTTTGGGCCCCAAAAGTCTAACCCCGCTACCATCCTTCCACAAAGGTGGCCCGTGAGAGGGGGTCGCCACAAACGTGTTTTTGGTGGTATGGCCATGGCCGCCCGCGCAGTTTGGTAAGGCGTCGGTCACCCACAAGTCCTAATCCGTTTTTTCCGTCGTTGAAAAATTTTGGGGGACCTCTATGGGTGCACTTTTCTAAATTCATTCGCGGCCACGAGCTAGCGAAACTCCTTTTGGGGGGGGTCGAGGGGCCCCGTAGCAAAATGCAAAAGTTGAAAATCCCATAGTGGACAGAAAAATTTTTTGGGACAAAAATTTTTTTATGGGCGTTTAGTTCTAGCTAAGGGGCCCCTACTCAAAGCTGTAGGTTTTTATAAGCAGAAGAAATTAAAAAAATCGTAAAATTGCGATTTTAAAGAGAAATAATTATTTGATTACGCTCAAGTTTCACACGAATTATCAATTCATAAAATTAAGGTTATGTGAAAAATCATTACAATCGGAAAAGCATGTAGGAGTTTATAAGTCGAAGACATTTTTTTAAAATCGAAAAAAAAAAATCGTAAAATTTGCGATTTTCATGAGAAATAATTTTTCGATTGCGCTCAAAAACGGGGCATTTTCTTATTTTCAAGATTTCGAAGGCCCTCCATAAAATTTAATCGCAATCGGAATATCGGTTTAGCCGGAATCGTATTAACAGACAGACAAAAAAACAGAAAGAAAAAAAAGAAAGAAAGAAAGAAAAAAAAAAAAAACATTCCGGATTTTTTTCTCTAGTGTAGTGAAATGGAATCTTCGCTTTGCTCGCTGCGCTCGCTACGCTCATCCAATTAATTAACATATATCCTTTTCAGTTATTAAATCTGATTTACAAATGGGGACAACTAAATAAAGTCAAGTAATAAATGCACACGAAAATTTTCTTTAAAAATGTTTTCATATATCGCTTACATGGTTTTACAATACTAGGAAAACGCTTAAGTCCCGCCGCGGTTTTTTGGATGAGCGTAAATTGGTGAATTGAACTGCCATGTGTTTTGCGGATTTTCTGTTGTTCTGGAAAAAATCAGAACTTTGTTGAAATTTTTTTTAAATTAAATCAAATTAAATAAAAATTAACTTTTTTTTTTAATCGTAATTTTAAACTAGGGAAAACGCTTAAGGTCCGCCGCGTTGTTCGATGAGCGTAATTGTGAATTGAGCTGCCATGTGTTTTGCGGATTTTTCTGTTTTTCTGTGAAAAAAAAAAGAACTTTGTTGAAATTTTTTTTAAATTAAATCAAATTAAATAAAAAATTTAAATTATTTTTTTTTAAAATTTAAACGTAATTTTAAAAAAGGAAAAAATCGTAATATTGAAATTTCATAAGAAATAATTATTCGATTGCGCACAAATTTCAAACGAATTTATTAATTCTTAAATTAAGGTTACTGTGAAAAAATCATTACAATCGGATAAAGCATGTAGGTGTTATAAGTCAAATAATTGTTTTAAAAAAGAAAAAACCCGTAAAATTTCGATTTTCATGAGAAAAAATTTTCGATTGCGCTCAAATTTCACACGAATATATCAATTCATAACATTAAGGTTCTGTGAAAAATCATTACAATCGGATAAAGGGATGTAGGAGTTATAAGTCGAAGAATTTTTTTAAAAATCGAAAAAAAATCGTAAAATTGCGATTTTCATGAGAAATAATTTTTCGATTGCGCTCAAAAACGGGGCGGGTTCTTAGTTCAGAGATTTCGAAGACCTCCATAAAATTTCATCGCAATCGGAGAAATCGGTTTACCCGGAAATCGTGTTAACAGACGGACAAAAATACAGAAAGAAAGAAAGAAAGAAAAAAAAAAAAAAAAAAAAAAAACATTCCGGAATTTTTTTCCCAGTGTAGTGAAATGGAATCTTCGCTTCGCTCCTACGCTCGCTACGCTCATCCAAAAAGGAAAAAATCGTAATATTGAAATTTTTCATAAGAATAATTATTCGATTGCGCACAAATTTTTTACACGAATATTTAATTCTTAAAATTAAGGTTCTGTGAAAAAATCATTATAATCGGATAAGGCATGTAGTGTTATAAGCAGAAGAAATTAAAAAAAATCGTAAAATTGCGATTTTTCATGAGAAATAATTATTGTTTTAACGCTTCAAATTTCACTCGAATATATAATTCATTAAATTAAGGTTCTGAGAAAAAATCATTTTACAATCGGATAAAGCATGTAGGACTGTTATAAGTCGAAGAATTTTTTTTTAAAATCGAATAAAATCGTAAATTGCGATTTTCATGAGAAATAATTTTTCGATTGCGCTCAAAAACGTGGCAGTTTCTTAGTTCAGAGATTTCGAAGGCCTCCATAAAATTTCATCGCATTCGGAGTATCGGTTTAGCCGGAATCGTGTTAACAGACAGACAAAAATACAAAAAAAAAAAGAAAAAAAACATTCCGGATTTTTTTCTCCAGTGTAGTGAAATATAATCTTCGCTTCGCTCGCTTCGCTCGCTACGTTTCATCCAAAAATCCAAAATTGAGCTCATCACCAGACACATAACATCTTGCACGGCATAGAAATCTCTATTGGGGGTGTTGGTGCCGAATGCATAAAAATGCTCTGTTTAGACCCGTCCGTCTCTGATTCCAAGAGTTTCCAAAAACATTCTGTGTTATCCTTGTTGAAGCGGTTGAAGGGACAATGTCAACAAAAATATCATGTGATTCGGAGGTCGTGGGGGGACATGGGAAATGTCGAACTAATGAGCATGCTGCCAACTAGCCACAAGACAGTCAGGGGGGTCACGGGAAGCAGCCTCTTGATTGCATGAGTTTCTAAACTAGTCGCGTTGATGGATGAGTTTTTTGTAAGTTTTAAGTTTGCGTTTACTTTTGCAAGTGCTTTTTGAACGCATTGTAGGTGATTGTTGTCAAGTTTCTATTGTTACTTGTTAATTGTTATTATTCGAGGGGGGGGAAAGCGTGAGTGTCTAAATTCAATTAAACAGCGCTCATTCTTTTTCTGTGGGTTGTCTGTCTGTACCGAAAACACCCGAATCATTTAAAATATAGTTGCGCTAAAATTTTAAATCAAAATCCGGTGGGGGTTTACGGATTTGTATAAAAAATCGCAAGATTTTTTTAGTTTAAACCTACAAGAAAAAAAAATTTGAAAAATGGGCCCTGCTAAGTGGAATTTTTTTTAACGACTATTTTTTTTTTTGAAACAATTTTTTTGTTTGTTATTTTTGTCTGGCGTGAAAATGCATCCCAGGTGTTCGAATTTTGCACTCGGGGTACCCCCAAAATTTCCGTGGGAAATGAGTAAACCTTGAAATTTTTTCCGTTTTTTCGTACTGGCTATTTTTCCCATAATTGTCACAGATAAACCTATACAGCTTTATATGCATATCAAACATTTTTTAAATTTTTAAAAAACGTCTAAATTTTTATAAAATCTTTCCCGACCAGGGGATTGAACCCGGGGTCCCCCAAATTTTCGGGTATGGGCGCCCTTAAACTCAAAGGGAAAAACCCCAAAGTCGTTGTGAGACGAGTGAGCGGTCATGTTTTTGATACCCAGGAAAATCATATTGGTATTGGTATGATTTCTACTGGGAAAAAACGCTCAGTTGGACGCGTTTTTTAGCGAGCACCGGAAAGTGCAACATCCCCGAGTACGACTTCCATAAGGCCCACCACAAACTGTGGCCTAACGGGAATTGACTTTGTCCCTTTAATTTCCCCAACATCTTTGCTTGTACAAATTCACGTCTGCCTTCTAAAGTGTATTTTGTAACTTCACTGCCTCCTTCTTTTTTAACATCTTTTTGAATTAGAAATTTCCAAAAAGTCTTTAAAGGTCTTAACCGATTTAGCTGAAAATTTGGAAAATAGGGGAGAAGTTGTACTTATTGATCTGCAAAATTTGTAAAAATCGGAAAAATTTTTATTTTTTTTTTTTTTTTTATTTTTTTTTTTTATTTTTTTATAACCCAAAGATCGGATTTTGTTCAAAAAATATACAGCAAACCCCCCTAGGTGGGGAGTACTGTGTAAAAAATTTCAGGTCGTCAGGGGGAAAAAGGTTTCGACCTTATCGAAGCAGTAAAAAAGAAAAAAAAAAAAAACGACATTCGGGCCATAAATTTAAGTGGGGACGCTCGCTACGCTCCTCAAAAAATTGGGGGTGGATTAAAAACGAGGCCTACTTTTTTTTGAAAATGTTTCTGGGAAACATTTTGGTTAAAAATTTAAAGTGTGTAGACTACATTGAAATAACGGCGTCCCTGTTAATTTTTTAAATTTTGTAAATTTTGGGGCAATTTGAAATAAAAGGCGCAATTTTTTCTGCCCCAAATAAATTTTTTATTAAACATTAGCTAGACGTTCGTTGATAATTTGGTAAGGATTCATAGCAAATACAGTACAAAATAAATTTAAGCTAAAAAAGTATTATAATAATACTTTCAAATTATAAAGTAAGTTTTACTTAAACGGTAAAATTAAAGGGAAAGAAATTTTAGATATTTCTTTTTTCGTTTCATTAGCTTATTTATTTCCGGTAATGGGGACATTGATTGTGAAGGAAAAAGGCTTCTCTCCGTCGGTGAAGCGGACATACATGACCACTTTTCCCCTTTTGCTCCTAAGTGCGCTGTTACCAAATCGAATTTTTCCAATTTTTTGGCTTTATAACCGAGAAAATATCCTAGTTCGATTAGAAATGCCTTTAGGAATCTAAATTTGGTTGTCTGATGTTTATAATATATTACAAAAATATGTCTAGATATCATGCCCATCGGTTACGTAATTCATCGAAATTCATACGTAATTCATCAATTCTGCATCGTTATGGAACACTCTACCGGCTGAGTGAAGACTTCCAGACATTTCAATATTGATATTAGGAACCATTTCAAAATTTCTTAATGAGAACGCATCAATCAAGTAATGACATGCTGGAAGTAATCAAATTATTGTTTACCATTATTTGTACACCCTTGACTGTCAATTGTTCACCATCATTTATTCACCCTTTCACTATCTCATTTTATATATTTTTGTAAACATACCATCATTGTTCACCCCTTTACTAGCTATTGTTTACTGTCATTTGTTCACCTTTTACCATCTATTTTGTATTATTTGTTAATTTATTTCTATTGTATTTTATAGTGTGGTTTTAAGACGTATAACTAAGCATAGTAAGTTAGACACTTTGTGACTGGGGCCTCATGGCCCTTTTCTAACTTTCTATGAGGTTGTACAACTTAATATTCGATTATCTGTACAATTTCTAAAATAAAATAATAATAATAAAGTATCAAAGATTTACTACTTCTTTCGTCAACGGCCATACCATGTTGAATACACCGGTTCTCGTCCGATCACCGAAGTTAAGCAACATCGGGCGTGGTCAGTACTTGGATGGGTGACCGCTTGGGAACACCACGTGCCGTTGGCTTCAAACTTTTTGCTGTTTTTCTGTTTACATCATCATATTTGATTGATCGATTGATTGGATATTGCTTTTAACGTCTCATATTAATGCACTTTGGCTATTCGAGACGATGAGTGGTGATGAATGAGGATGAACAGAAGGGAGGAGGCGAAACCCAATAGCGGCACGTAGCCTACTCATTTCGAAAAGTACTAGGAAAACGCCAGAGCCGTTTTTAAACGAGTGAGCCATTGTGTTATAATATTATTATTAATAATAATAATAATAATAATAATAATAATAATAAATGGTTTATTGTCATAGTATCTACATTTTGCAAGAAGCATTTACAGATGTACAGACATCTGAGACATTGAGTACTCGGTAACATTCCTTTTCTTCCCCCTACCTTAGGTCTCCCTAGCCTATCATTGGCTACAGTGGCGCATTATGGCCTTACAGTTGACGCGCCCTTATACCAACTAAACTTAAAAACCCTATCTAGGTGCCCGTTAGGGCGCCGCAGCCAAGCCGTGGCGCGCTACACACTCAAGCACCTTATACAGCAAGCAGAGTTGGGGTGATTTCGAGGTGTTACCTAGCCGTCATGTAACGTGATGTGAACTTGAAAACTATCACAATCGAGGGGATTTAGGTACCTGACAACACATGCCAAATTTTATTGGGGTACGACCATTCCTTCTTGGTGAAAAAAAGACTTGAAACATGCTAGCTACTGCTACTGCTACTACTTCTAATTCGTCAGTTTCAATCGGCCCGCGATTCTGACCAGACGGGTGGGGCTACAATGTTCATATTTTACATGGACATTAAGGTTATAGTAATATAGTCTCTTTTAAAAAAAAGTTGAAAAAGTTTGCGGAAGGCTTCCAAATAAAGGTTTTAAAATAAGCCTTATACACTAGGCATACAATCAACAAGTAACTATAGTTACTTGACACTTGTTGACGGTACAAGCAGAGTTAGGCGGGAAAGTGCGATACGTAAACAAATAGCGGACATTTTAAATTTTTCTTCTTTGTGTGGAACGAGAAAAGGTGTCATTATACTCTCATAAAACAAATCAGAAACCGTCCCTGGCCTAGGCCCAGATGTAGAAAATTATTTATAATACAACAATGTAGAAGTTCCATTAGGCTATAGGACTAGATAAAATAAATACTTACATTACATTAGGCCTGTTCGGTTAAATAAACCGGTTATTTTGTATACCGCCAAACCGGTGTACAAGTTGCCGAAAAACCGGTATACCGGTTTTCGGTATTAACCGTTTTTTTTTGTATTAACCGGTTTTCGGTATATACTGGTTAAAATATAAACCGGTATACATGTTACGTAAAACCGTGTTAGGTATAAACGGTTTTCGGAATTAACCGGTATACGGTATTAGGAATAAACTGGTATGCCGGTGTACCGGTATTAACCGGTTTACGATATAAAACCGGTTTTTGGTAAATACTGATTTCGGTACAAACCGGTATACCGATTTTTGTTGAATCGGTATGCCAATTTTCGGTATTAACCGGGGGTACCGATTTTCGGTAAAAACCGGTATTGACAGCGGGGGCCCGGGCCCGCGGCACTCTTCAGCAAGGGAGGACATGTAGTTACAAGAAAGAACGCGTGTGTCTTACCGGAGAGCACGCAGAGCAGCTAGTGTTTCTAGCCATGACAAAGAGTTTGTTCCGAAACCTGAGTGAATTGAATCAGGGTCAAACCCTATCACTCACTAAAAATACAATTAAGTAAAATTGTCCTTTTTGTTTTTTGTGGCAAATCGGTGGGTCATATCATATTTTGTGTAAACGCTAAAAAAAAAACTAACAGCAGGTTATCTCTCAATCTTACTTTATAATTTTCGTTGCATAGTTATCTTAGATAATTATTTTATTTTTGAATTATTTATTCTAGTTTTTATTTATACATGTGGTTACTTATATCCAGAGGGCAGGTATTTATGGTAAAAACGAAATTTCCCCCTCTAAAAACCGTAAATGATTTAATCATTTTTCAACACCAATTCACCGCTTTTGGACAGAACAAAACCAAAGATGCAAAAAAGTTCCATCACAAATACCTGCCCCTGAATTCTCGTAACCTTTCATTTTTTTGGTAATCTGCAATTTTTTTAGAAGGTTCCACACCCAAAATTAAAAAAAAATCAGGGGGAAAGAGATATAGAGCTTTCAACTAAATGTTGAATTATTTTCACCACCAAATTTACCGCTTTAGGGTACAATAAAAACGAAAATTGGGCTTTTATTTTCACCCCCAAAAACCTGCCTCTGCCTTATATCCAAAAATAACTATCTCGAAATCGTAGCCCCATATGGCAAAACTTTTAGACCAATTTTGGGCACCCTCAAACTTTGGAAAAATTTGTCCCGTTTATGTGTGAAAACTCCCGACATTTAGGGTTTTTTGCAAAATTTTAAAAAAAAAACTGCAAATTTTCAAAAATTAAATGCCGTTTTACGTATTCTCTATTTACGTAACATAAAATAAAATATAATTCTGATTTTTAATTTGTATATTTATTGCTTGATTTGTTTTCCCTTGGAGCAGTTTTGGTATAAAACCCTAGCTACAAAGGGAGATTTTGTTTTTTGTATTTGTATAACAAATGCGACATCGCGACTTCTCAGTTTGACTTAATTGAGAATATTTTGAAAATTTGTGTAAAACCTTTTTTGAATTGTGATTATATAGGTAAAAGAAAAATAGGGTAAGAAACCCCCCGCCCCCCCGGCCCGGTACTCACCGTCCACTGTAAGATGCATGCATGGTTATATGAAAAATAGACAATTTTTATTATGTTTTTTAATTAAAAGTCTTGCTCGCGGCGCGGGCAGTGGGTGCATTTGGCCATTGTATTGGGGCCACGCGCGCAGGGGCGCTAGGCGAAACAAAAAGGGTTTCCGGGAACGCAGAATTTCGGGATAAGTCGATGTGATTGTGATTTGGAACCCAAAAACACGATCTGAAAACCGAAAAATGGATAATTGGTATTAAAAGACATAACAGTAAATAGTATACTATTTTAAAAGAATCGGTATACCCTTAAACACCAATTTTCCGGTTAAACGCAAAAATCGGGGGTTTATAAAAACCGGTATTTAAAGTATACCGGGTATTTGGTATGAACCATTTTCCCGGGTTTAAAACCGTTATACCGGTTTTTTCGTATAAAACCCGGGAAACAGTAAATAACGAAATTTTGGTTAACCGATTTTTACCGTTAAGGGTTTTGGTATAAACCCGGGTTTTCCCGGTTAAAACCGAATATCCGGTTAACCTTTTTAACCGGGGATACCGGGTTTTTCGGTATAAACCCCGGAATACCCCGGGAAATACCGATTATCCCCGGGTTTTTACCGAAATCCGGGGATCGGTATTTATACCCTTTACCGACTACATACCCGTTTTTCAGATACCGGGTCCCCCGGGATGAAAAATTTTCCCTACCGAACAGGCCTACATTACAGTTTGGGAAAACTACCCAACCCCAGGCCACACAACCCTTTTTCTGACACACTTCCCGCACAAATAACTAGTTTGATTTCTAAAGCCTAATTTAGATAAACAATAGTTGATTGTCCACCTAGGCTATCAAAAAAAGTACGGAAATAATAACCCATTCTTTTTTGCAATGATCTCACGCAAAAAATCCTGTCACTATATAAAAACAAAAACAAAAACTGTGCAAATTTTCGATGTTCTTTTGATAATCATTTGATTTACATGGCTGTGGATGCAGTGAAAGGGTTTAAAAAAATAACATTTAGTTGTGCGTTTGTTGTAGCATGGGAAAGTTTCAATTGGATGTGAGTTGTCTAGACTTTATACCTTTCGTTATACCATCCCATGGTTATCCCACCTATACCCAGGATGTACATGAATCCGGGTCTAGATATTTTCATCCTATTTTTATTGTTTAATACCATAAAAATTTAAATCAACTTTTAAAAAATTTAAATTAAAATTTAACAAATAATTTTGCAATGGAACTTGAAAAAGTAATGAGATCCCCACACATAACAAAAACTTGTAGAAATACAGCCAAAACCCTTACACACTCAAAAGAAATGAGTTCTAAAAAAGGGCCAAGTCTTTCTACCCTTCCAATATTTCCCCATTTCTTAATTCATAAACGTACAGTGTCCCCCTAAAAAGCATCCTCGAAAAGCTTGGCAAAATAAAATTTTCATGTTATTACGTTTAAATTAACTAGGAAAAACGCTTAAGTCCCGCCGCGTTGTGGATGAGCGTAATTGGGCATTGAGCTGCCAAGATTGTGTTATGAGGATTTTCTGTTGTTCTGAGACAAAATTATTACATAGTCCAATAATTTTTTTAAATTAAATTAAATTAAATACAAAATTAACTTTATTTTTTAATTTTTTTTATGAATCGTAATTTTGAAAAAGAAAAAAATCGTAAAATTTCGATTTTCATAAGAAATAATTATTCGATTGCGCTCAAATTTTACAAAAATTATATATTTTTAAAATTAAGGTTCTGTGAAAAATTCATTACAATAGGATAAAGCATGTAGGTGTTATAAGTCAAAGACTTGTTTAAAAAAAAAAAAAACCTGTAAAATTTCGATTTTCATGAGAAATAATTTTCGATTGCGCTCAAATTTCACACGAATATCTTAATTCATAAAATTAAGGTCTGTGAAAAAAAACCCTTAAAATCGAATTAAGCAGTAGGGGTTATAAGTCGAAGAAATATTTTTAAATCGAAAAAATTCGTAAAAATGGCGATTTCATGAGAAATAATTTTTCCCATTGCGCTCAAAACGTGGCAGTTCTAAGTTCAGAGATTTCGAAGGTCTCCATAAAATTTCATCGCAATTGGAGTATCGGTTTAGCCGGAATCGTGTTAAAAAACACACAATAATACAAACAGAAAAAAAAAAAAAAGAAAAAAAAAAAACATCCCGGATTTTTTTCTCCAGTGTAGTGAAATGGAATCTTCGCTTCGCTCGCCCACGCTCGCTACGCTCATCCCAAATTTGAAAAAAAAACTTGTATGAAAATATGACTAATATAAGACGATTTAATCGCAAA